>JAMQGT020015409.1:0-10929 GCA_024447675.2 Pterophyllum scalare | reverse complement strand
TATTTTGGAAAATAGTCAGTCCCATGTATTATTTGACATTACTGATACTGTTTTGAATGCCCCTCAATCTTCCAACAACTAAGCTCCACCATGGGCCCGTCTGTGGTAATCATGAGTCCAGCGTTAGGTTTTCCATTTAGAAAAGGACTATGGTCTCAATACAGGAGAAACTCTGAGCTAAAGTATGGTAGGTGTGTTGGTATTTGGGTGAACCCAAACAGGCCCTGTATTCCATGGCCAGGGTCCGCCACACTGACTGTCGGTCCAAACCCGTCACACTTATGTGCGACTACAAAGCCCTCCATAGCGACTCTGTACACAAACCAGAAAAGGTTTCTGTACAGAGGTCAGTAATTAATCTTTGAAGTAAAGTTACTTAATGTTTTTGTCCATTAAAAATAATGTCATGAGGGAAAAAAGGCTCAATAAAACAGGCCAAAGATCTTTTTGTGGGAGTTTAACTCACCTAAAAATCCTCCTTTTAAAAATGCACTTAAGCATAAATGTAATTACAATAGTGACCTTACTAATTACTCTCCTTTTCTGTAAAGATAAAGACTCGGGCTGGGTAAAATGGACCAAAACTAATATCTCAATATTTCTTTAGCTAAATGGCGATATACAATAAATATCTCTATAATTTTTCTTCCCAAAAGGTATAAACAAAAAGGCACTTCTGAGTAGGGCTGGGCGATATATCGATGTTTAAAGAAATATCGATATATTTTCATACACAATATAAGATGAGACAGTATCGTTTGTATGGTTATAGTCATTACAATCACGCCCCGCCTCTCTCCCTCACCGCTTCACCTGTAAATCATGCAGGAAGCGACAGCATGGCAGTGTTGTTAGTTTTCGACTAGCGACAAATGTAGTGACTTTTCCTGGTGACGTCAGCGACTTGTTGGGAACCCGAAATCCTCCGCTGGGGCCGTGGTTTGTATACATCCAGCCTTTGTACGGCTCGGTTCCTGTCTAGAACCTGCTGACTGAAGGATGAACGTTTCTTCATTCAGTCTGTTTCCATGTTTTGTCATTTGTACAGAGTACTGGATGTACAGCAGTACACACAGGAGGAAGTACTTTGGTGAGGTAGACTTCATCAGACTGGCTCTGTAAAGAATCAGTCAGCCTTCTGCTATTTTTGATCTTTTCTTAATAGCACAGCTGTGAGTCTTTTTTAAAGAGGAAAAAAGCAATAATTTATTTGATGAGCATTATTATTTAAATATGACAATAGTTGGGGCAGCACGGTGGCGCAGTGGTTAGCACTGCTGCCTCACAGTTAGATATCATCTGGAAGGCCTGGCTTCGATCTCTTGCGTGTCCTCCCCGTGTCTGCGTGGGTTTCCTCCCACAGTCCAAAGACATGCACTTACTGGGGTTAGGTAATTCTAAATTATAGGTGTGAGTGAGAACATGAGTGTGGGTGGTTGTTTCTGTGTTGGCCCTGTGACAGGCTGGTGACCTGTTCAGGGTGTACCCTGCCTCTTGCCCTAGGTCAGCTGGGATAGGCTCCAGCCCCCGTGACCCTGAACAGGATAAGCGGATGGATGCCAGTAGTTGTTTTTGAGTAATTTCTCATGAACATCTACAGCTGAACGTTAATCAAAGTGTCTGTGTGACTTTTGGGACATGTAGCTTTGGCTCTGAAGTGTCTTTTTGTTTATACCTTTGGGAAGAAAATATATCGAGATAAATATCGTATATCGACATTCAGCTAAAAAAATATCGAGATATTACTTTTGGTCCGTATTACCCAGCCCTACTTCTGAGTCGTATGTCACACGTGAACTTTTATTAACATAGATGTACGTGAGAAATTGTGGGGGAGCGGGGCGTGAAGTGTCTCATTCACATTTAGAGACCTCACCAAAACGAGCTGCTCTAAGACGCGCCTCAGAAAACGTGTAAAGAGGAGCTACAATAACGAGGAGTTCAGACCAAAGCATTACAGTTCTACTTTATATAGACCACAATTTATGGCTCTGGGTGGAACCAATTCTAAACCTGTGACAACTAAGTGTGGCTCACAATCACGTCCCACAAAGACACAGTGTGGGTATATTACACGTTTCCTGAATCCTTAAAGTCCTGAGAGTAGTTTTTGACCCATATGCTGAGATATGTAAAGATTCCCCAAATTCCTCTTCAACATTGTGGCCTAGGTTTCCCTTTGTGTAGGCATAACTTGTGTAATATCATCTTCTTCCACAGAGCTATGTGTGTTTCTAGCTACATAATAGCTCAGGATGTACACAATGTTAAAATGTATGCAAGTTCAAATTTCTACCATTGCTGATTAAAAAAAAACCCTGATGTCCCTGAATGCCACAGGGCTAAAAGAAAATATTTAGTTAAGGTGAAAATTATGGGAAATTTTGTATTATTTGTGGTTTAAAGATCTCTACTAACCTCTGTGTTGGTCAGAGAGATCCAAAACCTGGTTCAAATGAAATCCACGAGGGTTCCCTTTGAAATGATACCAAACACTATATTCTAGACCTTTGATAAATGTCTGCTCTATGAGCCTAAACCAGATATGCACAGGGTCAAATATTTTTCTTAAGGGGTTGTTAACTTTATGAGCTGATAACTGCGGCTAAGCTCCCACTTTGGAAGGGCTATCATACCAAAATATCATCTGTAGACCTGTAACTTTTCAAAAATTATGGCTAAGTTTTTCCCCTGAGATGGACCAAAAGTGAACTTTTGGCTTCTGGCCCGTGGACTAATTAAGTGGGAATCGTAAGTACGCAGATATTTAAGTTTAAGTTAAGGTCAACACTGACTGACTGAGCAGCACTCATGAATCTGCCATTGTGATTGTTTTTCATCTATTAGCATATGTGCAGAAACTGTGGACATTGCAACCATAATGCACACGTGTGAGACCCCCTAGCATTTTTTCCCCCTAAAGTGACTAGCAACAAATTTAACGACTTTTTCCAGTGACATCAGCAACTTTTGTAGAGTTTTGTAAACCTGAAATCCTCCGCTGTCACCATGTTTTGTGTACATGTAGCTGGTGATGTCTTGTATGGAAGATGTTTAACATAAAATCCATTTCTCCACACTTTATGACCAAACGTATTAGTAAATTAAGATATGTCTAATTACACTCTGACTGGCTGAAATTACCACTGAGTTGAATAGAGGCTTCAATTCAAGATATCTACAATGGATTACTGACTTTCTAAAACATTTTTCAGATATCTACAATTAAATTAGTCATAAAGTAAATTTGAGATATACCATAGTGCGCATGTGTGAGTGCCCCTGTTTCCAAGAACTATTGTTTTCACTCTGTTCTCGTATAAACGAGAGGCTGAAACGCATCGAAACGACACCGTTTCCAGTGGAAACGTTGTGGCCTTGCAGTGGGTAGCTGCCTTGCAGCCGGAGGGTTCGAGCCCCTGTCCCTGTCAAGACACAACAGACATTTGGGAAAGACACTTAAGCTAATGGCTAACGGTAGCGCTGGTCTCCGGCTGCGTGACCGCAGACGCTCGTCTCTGAATGAGTGGTCTGCAACGATCATTTCGGTTGAATCTGAACAGGACCTCACACAGATGTGGAGGGCAGCCTTCGTCTCTTTGTGCCACACAGTTCGCACAATAACACTATATTAATAAAGGGCAACACCATCCCTGCCACCTGAACATCTTCTCTGTCAGTTATGTTAGTGCACAGCAGACATTACCTTTGACCTTTGCAGCCTACAGGAAACCAAATGCACAGCAGATGCTTCTTCAGATTAATTCTTAGCATTAACTGTTTTTATGAAGCCATAAATAATTTTAATTTGCAGTGAGTACCTTTTACCTTTTTTCAGATTGTTCCAGTACAGTGTGAACTGGTTCCAGTGCAGTGTGAACTGGTTCCAGTGCAGTCTGAACTGGTTCCAGTGCAGCCTGAACTGGTTCCAGTGCAGCCTGAACTGGTTCCAGTGCAGTGTGAACTGGGACTGTGTGATGCAGAGAGGTGCAGGTTGGAGGTCCTGATTGAACTCCAAAGCTTGTGATCATGTTTCCTGTTGTGTGAACTGTGTGTGTTTGTGTTCAGACTTTAAACCAGAGCCAGACGTCGTCTACTCTTCACTGAAGTAGTCCACCAGTCCAACCACTGACGTCCAGCTGCTGCTCTCTGACTGCTCCCCCAGCACCTCACACCACAGACCATCCACGTTTATAAGATTTTTAGGTTTTATGTCTTTTTCCCACTCAATGAGACTCATGGGAGACAAAAATTAATGTATATTCTAAATGCACATTTCTGTTTATCAGATCAGATTTTCCACTTGTTTTATGTGCTCACTAACCTCACAGTCTTTGTGTTGTTTATCATAGTGTTTATTCTTATTTGTGGTGCTGTGGGTGTCACTGAGGTGTCGGATGGAAAGTTTGGTGTGTTGCTGTGGCTGAATGACACCCTCCTCTGAGCAGTGCAGAAAACAGAAACTTTAACCACAGACTATAAACAGCAGGAACATCATTCATGGCTGCAAACTGCACAGAAAAGCTTCAGGACAGGAAGTCTTTCTTTTCTCAGTCACTCAGAAACATGCAGCAGCTGACATGATGAAAACTGAGCAAAGATACTGAGAACTCTGTGGGAGTAGATGATTTTTCCATTACGACTGTTTTTATTGGTGTTCATGCAAATCAAAGCAGTGTTAACAGGTTAACATGAAGATGAAAACAGAGCTGAAGTGTTTTCATGTGCAATAAACTACAAACTCAGGAACATGTGACTCAGACTGACTCACTCCTACCTGCTGAGCCAGCACAGAGCCCCTCCTCTCAGTCCAGCTTTGAATGGCCTTTGTCATGTTTAAAATCTGCTGCCATCTACTGGTCAAACTGGGTGTTACAGCACAACCTTAACATCCACCAAGTCTCAGAAAGTTGATGTTACCTCTCACTTCAAATTTCTTGCACACATCTTGTGTTTAGTTATCTTTTTGTTACAGTATTTACATTTGATGATGTCAAAAAGGTGACATCCCCATCTGCTACAATAATTACACCTGTCGGCACATTTCCATCTCTATCATCAGTCAGTCATCCTGATCTGTATATGATATATATGTATACAAATATATGGGTGTGTAGGAGTGTAGGTTTTTAAACTGTTCAAACAGGGAGGAGTTATCCAGTGTAACAGCCACAGGTAAAAGGGATCACCTGCAGCACTGCAGCAAGTATGATGCATCCTCCACACTGATATGCTGGTCATAGGCAAACAGCAGGGGGTCCAGCCAAGGCTCCACCAGCTGACACAGAGGACTGAAGATTAGTGGAATCGTGGAAGTTAAACAGGATCATAGTGATAATTCAGGGACCAGGGTACTCCTGGTATAAGTCCTAAACCTGGATAAAAGGGGAGGATTACACCAGGAAGGGCATCCATCATAGAATCTCAGCCAAAACAAACATGCAGATCAGAATGAGTGAGATTTCCATACCGGATCAGTCGGGGTATGGATCAATGATGGCTGCTCCTGGTGCTGCTGATCACAGAGAGAGGGACCTGTGTTTGGGAATGCTGCTGCTGCAGCTCACTGATGGAAAGTTACATTGCTGGCCATCACTATTTACAGTGTTTGATTTATGACCTTGTTTTACCTGAACACATCCAACACTTCTCTGCCTCGACAGTTTGGCTCTCTATACCCAGAGAGAATGCCCGACCCCCCGCTCATCCTTTCCAACCCCCTGCTGGGTTCCACCACTGCGTGCTAATGGTAAATGGAGTAGTTCTGATATAGTGTATTTCTGCTGTGAGCACTGAAAGCACTCATACAACATGTTTACATTGACCCATTCATACCAAACAAGCACTTTCATATGAATCTAAGCTAATCGCTTTTTTATTGTGTAGCACTCACACGCATTCACACTCCAACGCTTGCGTCAGTGAGCTGAACTTCAGTATCTTGCTCAAGGATACTTTGGCATGTAGCCCAGTGCAGCCAGGAATCAAACTGCCAACCTTCTGATTGGTGGGTGACCTGCTCTACCTCCTCAGGCACATAAGGAGGGGTTCAGGGTCACCTGCTCCAGTCCAGAATAAAGTGAATGAATAAAAGGTCCCTAGTGAGCACAGTTACAAACCAAGTAACACAATCACATCACAACTCTCTCCCTAATTTGATTCCAGCAAATGAAGCACAGTGAACCTTCAACCCATGGTTTCAGTGATTGAATGGAAAGCTTCAGTGCTTTGTGAAGCTTCATCTCACCATCAGTAGTGGTCCTCCATCCATCGGATTAAAATGGAAGCCCCGCCCTTTATTTACCCATTCCCATGGTGACTCCTGGTATCAGAGCTCCATTGATAATGGCTTTCTTTCCTTACTCACACAAGCGCTAACTCAGGGTGATCATTCCACTGGACTGACTCTGATCAGCTGTTCTGGAACAGGAAACTCAGAGTTGCCGATCTCAGAGTTAGTCTACGGAAAGTTTTTAAACTCAGAGTTTGTTAAACCTGCTTCCTGGAATAGGCCCCAGGAGGGCCAAGGTAAAACAACAAAACCCAATGAAACAAAACCACGGGCCCAAGTGCTGCAGGCCCCAAACCAAGATCAATGGCGCTAGGCCAGAGAAACAGTCCATAAGGGGGTTACCTGCACTCGGTCTACATAGGCCGAGTCCTTCCAAGGATGCAGCCCCTGAATTTGGACACAGCTAATAAATACACAGGAGGGTGATTAGGAGAGTGGAAACAGCTGGGGCTGATCACGTGAACAAAATGAAACTAATGAGACTCAGGGAAGGAAAGCAAAACACAACGCACACTCAAATATGTGGCCACATTTGTGAATTAAGTTTGAATATATGGTTATAATCTTGTATGTTTCACACTGTGTACAAATAATATGAAATTTAATAAGACTCCAAGCTGCAAGTGACTGTGTGTCACTACAGCCAGCAGAGGGCAGCAGAGTGGCTGCTGTGGGGATGAGTTGCTTTGCTGTGTCTAAGCTTGTCATTCTGGCAAGACTGACCTCTGCTCATTATTTCTCCTGTTCTACAGGAGCACAGGGTCCCAGACCCAGGAGCATGACAGTACCTCCCCCAAACCACCGGCTCCACACCACCCAAAAAAACAAAGCCCAGCACCGGGGGACGTGTGCTCTGAAGGCTGATGATGTGACTAAAGGGTGGTGTAGAGCTGAAGGAAAAGAGCTGCTGCAGACTCTGATGCTAAAGGCCAATGAGGAGGAGCTGAAGACTGAAGGTTGGGATGACTGCAATACTTCACAAGATTCAGATGACTGGGTCTGCTGTGTGGGACCCAGCGCTCCCTCTAGAGGCTGAAGTGCTGGTTGGGCCTCGACTGCCCCACCCGAGGAGCATATACGGGTGCTGTGACAGGTTGAACCTCTGTTGCCCCCACCTGTGGAACAGGTACGAATGGAGGAACCTCAGAACCAGTGTGATCATGGTTAGAGCAGCAGTCTCTAGAGCAGTACACACAGCTGCACAGCACACAGTCTCAGTAGGTGGATGAGGGTGTGGGTGACCAGAAAACCCCTCACTAACACGTGCAGGGAGGCTAAAAGCCAAAGAAAAGCTGGTAACCAGTTTCTGTGAGTGAGTAAAAAGCTCTGGTATCTGCCACAATCATGTGGTGCATAAAAGTGAAAGTGCATAAATAAAACTTTGAATGAATTCTGTCATATTTGAGACCATGAACTCCAGCTGTAGCTGAGCTTTGGCAAAATTATTCATAAAGTCATTGCTTTAAAATGAGACTTTGGAGTGAAGGTGTGAGGCTGTTGTTTGTTCATCAAAGGCCAGAAAGTCACAGGTAGGAGGACAAAAGAGGCAGAAAACAGAAAAATAAGAAAAGCCTCAAGACACGAGCAGAAGAGCTGAGAAGAGGAATTAGAGACGAGAAATCTCACAGTGGAAGACAGGAAGAAAGAAGCAGAATGGGAGGAGTCATCTCACTGAGGAAGCATCACTGATGACCTGCTTGTATCCATGTAGAGTTTCCAGTGCAGCAGCTCCCTCTAGTGGTCATATCTAAATCCTGTGGGAGGATGGTGTTGATCTAAAATGTGAATCATAGTGTTGCAGTCAGTCATCAGTGTGTGATTAACATGTGTTCAGAGGGCCTCAGTGTGTGAATGGTTCCAGTTCAGCTCCATAACAGCAGCGTCCCTGGTTTGATTCCTGTGTTTCAGCTCATATCTGCCTCTCTCACTGAGGGGGACGTACACTACATGGAAATGGATTTGATCAGGAACCAAACTACAGCTGAACCAATAAGTGAAATGGTATAATTAAATGTAATAATTGGACTCCTTATTCCCATGTGTTTTTGTCTCATCTCTGTTTCAATAAACGAACACACAAAAAACAAAAGCTTTAGAAGAAAACACACACACAGCAGTAACTAAGATAAGTGTGTTTTTCATTATTTTCTTCAGGTGGTTCTGGCATCTGGAAAGGATACCTCCTGGGAGCCTCTTGACTGAGGTATCAGGGCATGTTCTACTGGGAGGAGGCCTTGGGGCATACCCAGGACATGCTGGAGAGATTATGTTACTTGGCTGGCCTGGGAACACCTCGGGGTCCCCCTGGATAAGCTGGTGGAAGTGGCTGGGAAGACGGAGGTCTGGGCTTCTCTGCTTAGGATGCTGCCCCCACGACCTGGTCCTGGATAAGCTGAAGAAAATGGATGGATGCAAAAACAAAAAGTGTGTTTTTTTTGTACTTTATTTCTCTGGTTTATTTTCTCCTTGCAGTCTGTCCTTACTCTGTTTAAATTTGCCGTTTGAGCATTGAATCTTTTGTCTGCCACTCAAAGACTTGCTGGTTTTTAAACTGATTATTACATTTTTTAAGCAAAAAATGTCAAACTTCACTTCCTCTGTGGATTGCCCTCTTACTGTGGTGGTGATGGGGTTTGTGTCCAGTGATCCCAGGGGTCAGCTAAGGTCACCCTGTTGTCAGGGCATGTTTTTTATTTGTGAAGGAAGACACTTGAAACACTTTAATTAAAAAATTAAGACATTTAATGTGTTAAAAAATCAGAAGATATCACATACACATGTGGGAGGGAGACACAGGCCTTCCCAGCCAGCTGCCTGTGCTCGCCCCCCAGAAGAGCGCCGCTCTAAGCTAACGTAACAGTTTTATACTAGAGGCGCCATCAGTAACTCTAACCAAGTGTTCATTGTTATTCTTAAAGAAGTTTATGACTTTATCTTTACACAAAGAAAACAAGAGAACCCCAACCCCCCACCCCACTGCCTCTGCACCAATAGTGTTGCTGGTGCTCAGAGGAAGAGGGCGGGGCTTTACTTGGTGTCAGTGAGAGAAATGAAAAAAAGCTCAAATGAGCGAGAAGGACGATGAAGGAAACATCTGTGCTGTGTCTGCTCTGTAAGTAGAATCTCTGTGTTTGTTTGAATGATTGACCTTTGACTGTCTGCTCTCCTGATAACTGATGATGGAGGAGAAGACATGAAAAACAAATCAGGCTGAATTCAAGTTCCAAACACCATGAGGACCAACTGCAGGTCTGAACTGACTCTTTATCTTTGCTCAGGAGGAAACACAGCAGGCAGTGAAAAGCTCAAATCAGTCCCTGAGTACATGAACACAGCTGCACAGAGGACACATCACTGTACTGTGAGAGTGAAGGGTAGCTGATATTCTGTGGTGCAGATAATCATCAGCGTAGTTGCTTTGTAGATTGTAGACAGTGTAAATGTTTGAAAAATGCAAGATCCTCACCAGATAGATGATATAAAAGACGAGTTTGTGGGTCTGTCAGCTGTTTGTGTGGAGTTGTTCTTTGTGTGTTAATGTCAAACCAACCTGAGTGTCATTTCTCTTTAGTTCTGATCTCACTGCTGAGCTGCACAACAAACCAAGGTCAGTAACCTTCTTCTGTCACAGCTTCAACCTGATAAATTAGATTCGATTCAACTTTATTGTCACTGAACACAGTAACAAGTACTCGAACAACGAAATACAGTTTAGCAGAGTAGTAAAGTTCAAGGTATGTACAGTACAGTACAGATGTGAACTGAATATACTATATAATATATGCTAAAATATATATAAATATATGTACACAGTAGTACTGCAGGAATGATTGAATATACTATATAATAACTATAAAATATACAGAAGATGAATGTATTTACAATATGGACAGTTATGGACAGCTGTTAGATATGAAGTTTTTAAATATAAGGTTCAATAAATATGTATATACAGATACAGCAGAGTGTAATTAGTCTTTAGTGTGGGGGGTGTTCAGTCAGTTTGGGGGGGGGTCACCTCTGTGTAGAGTTTAGCAGGGTCACAGCTGATGGGAAGAAGCTGTTCCTGAACCTGCTGGTTCGAGAACGTAGGGACCTGTAGCGCCTCCTGGAGGGGAGCAGGGTCAACAGTCTGTGGCCTGGGTGAGAGCTGTCCCTGTCAGTGCTGCTGCCCTCTGCAGGCACCGCTTACTGTGAACAGCCTCGATGGTGGGAGTGATAGACCGGTTATGGGCTGGGCAGTTTTCACCACCCTCTGCAGAGCCTTCCGGTCTGCGACAGAGCAGTTACCATACCAGACTGTGATGCTGCTGGTAAGGATGCTCTCGATGGCAGAAGTTCACCAGGATCTGAGGAGACAGATGGGCCTTCTTCAGTTTCCTCAGGAAGAAGAGCCTCTGGTGAGCCTTCTTGACCAGGATAGAAGTGTTGACTGACCAAGAAAGATCCTCAGAGAGATGGACCCCCAGAAACTCGAAACTGGAGACACGCTCCACCTCAGCTCCGTGGATCTGGATGGGTGTGTGTGCCTCCAGCGGTTCTCCTGAAGTCCACAATGATCTCCTTGGTCCTTTTGGTGTTGATGGATAGGTTGTTGTCAGCACACCATGATGCCAAGTGCTGGACCTCCTCCCTGT
>JAMQGT020015408.1:0-66205 GCA_024447675.2 Pterophyllum scalare | reverse complement strand
TGCCAAGAAATAACACAACTATCTACGATAAAGGTTCTTTGCCAGGTGATGAGCATCATCAAATCTCTGCAGCTCAACGTTTTTCTTTTTGACCAGGCATTGTATGCTGCTGAATCTACCTGGAAACACCCAGAGACACTTGAAGACAATGGTCCCCTCATGTCTCACGTGGACATGGTTGACATTTTGCTCAGTCTTATTCAAACATCAAGAGAGGGACAGTGGACTAGTTCTTATATAGCACTTTTTTACTCAACACAAAGCACTTATACAGGTACACTTCAGCAATGTTGCTCTCACCAGTGTTGTCCACAATGATGCACCAGCAGGAAAACATCACGTAAGCAGTCAGACATCAACAAGACATAGGAGCTTGTGATTGACTTCAGGAAACATAAGGACATGGCAGATGCCAGTCTGGTGTTTGCTGGGGAAAAAGTGGAACAGCTGATGAGCTTCAAGTACTTTGGTGTTCACCTCTCAAGGGACCTGACATGGGTAGTAAACACCAGAGAAGTGGTAAAGAAGGCCCAGCAAAGACTCTTCTTCCTGCAGTCCCTCAGAAAAACTGGGCTCCCACCAAAAGTCCTCACCAACATCTACCAATGCACCACAGAAAGTTTCCTGGGGTTCTCCAACTGCACATGCAAAATGCACTTTTTTAGTCCTTAAATATATTTTTTGTGTGTCGGAGTGCAGAAATTTAAATTTATTCTCTCCGGGGGGCTGCGTAGATATTTTTATATACTTTTTGGGTCATATTTTTCAGTCTGTTCATTTTTCTCTATTGCCTGTTACGTTTTCTTATCTGTTACATCACAGTATTTCCTGTGGAACTGCTAAAGAAGGACATGGACGTCTGGCTAACCAATTTCATGAATTCACCATTTTTTTGGGCTCTTTACCCAAAATGTCTACATTAGTGCCTTACTAGTCTACGATCGTCAAACTCTCCAGGCTCTTAGGATTTGGGCAGATGTGACCTCTTCTCATGAGTTCTCCTCGTTCCAGGCAGCTTGGAGTAAATCTGGGGAACCTGCAGTGTTGGCGCCCCATTCCCACCGGCTCCTGTTAGGGTTGGTCTGGTGAATGCTAGATCTCTTTCAAATAAAACTTTTATTCTTAAGGACTTCTTTATCTCCAAGGGACTGGACTTCCTCTGTGTGAGCGAGACCTGGGTGAACGCTGGTGAGTCCAGCGTTTTTTCGGAGCTTTTACCGCCTGACTGTGCCTATTTTAACTCCACTCGGACATCAGGCCGTGGAGCAGCAATAACGACTCTCTTTCAGAGTGTGTACAAGTGTAAGCCGCCGTCTCCTCCATCCTTGTATTCCAGCTTTGAAGTGAGTTTATTTGATCTGGGTGGCTCTCACCCAGTGCTGTTATCTACAGGCCACCCAAATACAACAAGTATTGATTTATCGTCTGAATTCTTGCCTAAATATGATTCAGCACTTTTTACTGGAGATTTTAATATAACGTGTGATGTCCCAACAAGCCGATGACTAAGGACTTTTTAAGTTTATTTGACTCTTTTAAGTTCACACAGTGGGTGTCGGGCCCCACTCAAAAATGTGGACACACTCTGGACCTCGTTTTAATGTAGGGTTTATCTGTTTCTAACCTGTCAGTTTGTGACGCTGTGTTTTCAGACCACATGCCTGTGTTTTTGACCTCTCATTGCCCTGTGATATTGTTAAACCTCGCTCTCTGGCGCAGTGCTGTCGTGTTTGTAACTCGTCTACTGCAGCACATTTTTCCGCTCTTTTTGATTTGAACGGTCGCATTCCCGAGTCCTGTAATACAGAGGCGCTCAGCACCTGGTTTCATTCCATCTGCCAGTCTGTTTTGGATACGGTGGCTCCAGTAAAGCCCAGGAGGCCCAGAGCTAAATTTGAGCCCTGGTTGAACGACACAACTCGTGCCGTCAGTCGTGAATGTCGTAAGAATGAGCGAAAATGGAAAAAGGACAAGCTGCAGGCGTCTTTCCAAATATTAATGGACTGTTGGCGTTGCTACCAGGCAACAGTGACAGATGCCAAACGAGAGCATTTGTCAAATATTATTTTGGAAAATAGTCAGTCCCATGTATTATTTGACATTACTGATACTGTTTTGAATGCCCCTCAATCTTCCAACAACTAAGCTCCACCATGGGCCCGTCTGTGGTAATCATGAGTCCAGCGTTAGGTTTTCCATTTAGAAAAGGACTATGGTCTCAATACAGGAGAAACTCTGAGCTAAAGTATGGTAGGTGTGTTGGTATTTGGGTGAACCCAAACAGGCCCTGTATTCCATGGCCAGGGTCCGCCACACTGACTGTCGGTCCAAACCCGTCACACTTATGTGCGACTACAAAGCCCTCCATAGTGACTCTGTACACAAACCAGAAAAGGTTTGTGTACAGAGGTCAGTAATTAATCTTTGAAGTAAAGTTACTTAATGTTTTTGTCCATTAAAAATAATGTCATGAGAAAAAAGGCTCAATAAAACAGGCCAAAGATCTTTTTGTGGGAGTTTAACTCACCTAAAAATCCTCCTTTTAAAAATGCACTTAAGCATAAATGTAATTACAATAGTGACCTTACTAATTACTCTCCTTTTCTGTAAAGATAAAGACTCGGGCTGGGTAAAATGGACCAAAACTAATATCTCAATATTTCTTTAGCTAAATGGCGATATACAATAAATATCTCTATAATTTTTCTTCCCAAAAGGTATAAACAAAAAGGCACTTCTGAGTAGGGCTGGGCGATATATCGATGTTTAAAGAAATATCGATATATTTTCATACACAATATAAGATGAGACAGTATCGTTTGTATGGTTATAGTCATTACAATCACGCCCCGCCTCTCTCCCTCACCGCTTCACCTGTAAATCATGCAGGAAGCGACAGCATGGCAGTGTTGTTAGTTTTCGACTAGCGACAAATGTAGTGACTTTTCCTGGTGACGTCAGCGACTTGTTGGGAACCCGAAATCCTCCGCTGGGGCCGTGGTTTGTATACATCCAGCCTTTGTACGGCTCGGTTCCTGTCTAGAACCTGCTGACTGAAGGATGAACGTTTCTTCATTCAGTCTGTTTCCATGTTTTGTCATTTGTACAGAGTACTGGATGTACAGCAGTACACACAGGAGGAAGTACTTTGGTGAGGTAGACTTCATCAGACTGGCTCTGTAAAGAATCAGTCAGCCTTCTGCTATTTTTGATCTTTTCTTAATAGCACAGCTGTGAGTCTTTTTTAAAGAGGGAAAAAGCAATAATTTATTTGATGAGCATTATTATTTAAATATGCCAATAGTTGGGGCAGCACGGTGGCGCAGTGGTTAGCACTGCTGCCTCACAGTTAGATATCATCTGGAAGGCCTGGCTTCGATCTCTTGCGTGTCCTCCCCGTGTCTGCGTGGGTTTCCTCCCACAGTCCAAAGACATGCACTTACTGGGGTTAGGTAATTCTAAATTATAGGTGTGAGTGAGAACATGAGTGTGGGTGGTTGTTTCTGTGTTGGCCCTGTGACAGGCTGGTGACCTGTTCAGGGTGTACCCTGCCTCTTGCCCTAGG
The DNA here is from genome assembly GCA_024447675.2 of Pterophyllum scalare. Taxonomy (NCBI): domain Eukaryota; kingdom Metazoa; phylum Chordata; class Actinopteri; order Cichliformes; family Cichlidae; genus Pterophyllum; species Pterophyllum scalare. The sequence goes on along the minus strand of JAMQGT020015408.1, from coordinate 62,640 downwards.
TCAGCTGGGATAGGCTCCAGCCCCCGTGACCCTGAACAGGATAAGCGGATGGATGCCAGTAGTTGTTTTTGAGTAATTTCTCATGAACATCTACAGCTGAACGTTAATCAAAGTGTCTGTGTGACTTTTGGGACATGTAGCTTTGGCTCTGAAGTGTCTTTTTGTTTATACCTTTGGGAAGAAAATATATCGAGATAAATATCGTATATCGACATTCAGCTAAAAAAATATCGAGATATTACTTTTGGTCCGTATTACCCAGCCCTACTTCTGAGTCGTATGTCACACGTGAACTTTTATTAACATAGATGTACGTGAGAAATTGTGGGGGAGCGGGGCGTGAAGTGTCTCATTCACATTTAGAGACCTCACCAAAACGAGCTGCTCTAAGACGCGCCTCAGAAAACGTGTAAAGAGGAGCTACAATAACGAGGAGTTCAGACCAAAGCATTACAGTTCTACTTTATATAGACCACAATTTATGGCTCTGGGTGGAACCAATTCTAAACCTGTGACAACTAAGTGTGGCTCACAATCACGTCCCACAAAGACACAGTGTGGGTATATTACACGTTTCCTGAATCCTTAAAGTCCTGAGAGTAGTTTTTGGCCCATATGCTGAGATATGTAAAGATTCCCCAAATTCCTCTTCAACATTGTGGCCTAGGTTTCCCTTTGTGTTAGGCATAACTTGTGTAATATCATCTTCTTCCACAGAGCTATGTGTGTTTCTAGCTACATAATAGCTCAGGATGTACACAATGTTAAAATGTATGCAAGTTCAAATTTCTACCATTGCTGATTAAAAAAAAACCTGATGTCCCTGAATGCCACAGGGCTAAAAGAAAATATTTAGTTAAGGTGAAAATTATGGGAAATTTTGTATTATTTGTGGTTTAAAGATCTCTACTAACCTCTGTGTTGGTCAGAGAGATCCAAAACCTGGTTCAAATGAAATCCACGAGGGTTCCCTTTGAAATGATACCAAACACTATATTCTAGACCTTTGATAAATGTCTGCACCATGAGCCTAAACCAGATATGCACAGGGTCAAATATTTTTCTTAAGGGGTTGTTAACTTTATGAGCTGATAACTGCGGCTAAGCTCCCACTTTGGAAGGGCTATCATACCAAAATATCATCTGTAGACCTGTAACTTTTCAAAAATTATGGCTAAGTTTTTCCCCCTGAGATGGACCAAAAGTGAACTTTTGGCTTCTGGCCCGTGGACTAATTAAGTGGGAATCGTAAGTACGCAGATATTTAAGTTTAAGTTAAGGTCAACACTGACTGACTGAGCAGCACTCATGAATCTGCCATTGTGATTGTTTTTCATCTATTAGCATATGTGCAGAAACTGTGGACATTGCAACCATAATGCACATGTGTGAGACCCCCCTAGCATTTTTTCCCCCTAAAGTGACTAGCAACAAATTTAACGACTTTTTCCAGTGACGTCAGTCACTTTGTAGAGTTTTGTAAACCTGAAATCCTCCGCTGTCACCATGTTTTGTGTACAGAAGCTGGTGATGTCTTGTATGGAAGATGTTTAACATAAAATCCATTTCTCCACACTTTATGACCAAAAGTATTAGTAAATTAAGATATGTCTAATTACACTCTGACTGGCTGAAATTACCACTGTTGAATAGAGGCTTCAATTCAAGATATCTACAATGGATTACTGACTTTCTAAAACATTTTTCAGATATCTACAATTAAATTAGTCATAAAGTAAATTTGAGATATACCATAGTGCGCATGTGTGAGTGCCCCTGTTTCCAAGAACTATTGTTTTCACTCTGTTCTGTATAAACGGGAGGCTGAAACGCATCGAAACGACACCGTTTCCAGTGGAAACGTTGTGGCGCAGTGGGTAGCTGCCTTGCAGCCGGAGGGTTCGAGCCCCTGTCCCTGTCAAGACACAACAGACATTTGGGAACGACACTTAAGCTAATGGCTAACGGTAGCGCTGGTCTCCGGCTGCGTGACCACAGACGCTCGTCTCTGAATGAGTGGTCTGCAACGATCATTTCGGTTGAATCTGAACAGGACCTCACACAGATGTGGAGGGCAGCCTTCGTCTCTTTGTGCCACACAGTTCGCACAATAACACTATATTAATAAAGGGCAACACCATCCCTGCCACCTGAACATCTTCTCTGTCAGTTATGTTAGTGCACAGCAGACATTACCTTTGACCTTTGCAGCCTACAGGAAACCAAATGCACAGCAGATGCTTCTTCAGATTAATTCTTAGCATTAACTGTTTTTATGAAGCCATAAATAATTTTAATTTGCAGTGAGTACCTTTTAAATGTGGAGATACTTTGTCTGTTTTGTCTGATTTATCTTAAAGTTTTCTGCTCAGAGTAAAAAGTTATTTTGACAGTGTTGAGTTCTGCCCGTCCAAGAGCAGAACACAGATCAACCAAATTTATAAAAATCTCAAAAAAGTCTCAAATCAGATCCTTCCTTCCCTATGCTACACCATGTACACTGTGTACTTATTGTTAGTGTGTGAATTCTGACCAGGTGTGTTACCTTACAGTAACTGCAGCACTGTCACACTAACGGCTGCATTTCTGAACACTCGGACTCGCGTCTGACAAACCGTTTCTGTGCTGTGCATGAATGTTGGGCCTTGTTGTTAAAGCTCATATAAAGTAAGTCACTGCTGCTAAATCAACAAGGAAAAACAGATGATGGACAGACCAAACCAATGACATCATCAACAACAACAACAACATCTAACAACATCAACTCAGCATATTTACAGAAGCAGAACGGACCTTGCACCTTAAACTGTCCAGGCTAGTACACAGGAAGTGGCTCAGTTACAGTTACAGTGTGAGCAGCATGAAGCTCTGTGACTGGTATCTGAACCGGTTCCAGTACAGTCTGAACTGGCTCCAGTGCAGTGTGAACTGGTTCCACTGCAGTGTGAACTGGTTCCACTGCAGTCTGAACTGGTTCCAGTACAGTGTGAACCGGTTCCACTACAGTCTGAACTGGTTCCACTGCAGTGTGAACTGGTTCCACTGCAGTCTGAACTGGTTCTCAGTACAGTGTGAACCGGTTCCACTACAGTCTGAACTGGTTCCACTGCAGTGTGAACTGGTTCCACTACAGTCTGAACCGGTTCCAGTACCGTGTGAACTGGTTCCAGTGCAGTCTGAACTGGTTCCAGTGTAGTGTGAACTGGTTCCACTGCAGTGTGAACTGGTTCCACTACAGTCTGAACTGGTTCCAGTACAGTCTGAACCGGTTCCACTACAGTCTGAACTGGTTCCAGTACAGTGTGAACTGGTTCCAGTGCAGTGTGAACTGGGACTGTGTGATGCAGAGAGGTGCAGGTTGGAGGTCCTGATTGAACTCCAAAGCTTGTGATCATGTTTCCTGTTGTGTGAACTGTGTGTGTTTGTGTTCAGACTTTAAACCAGAGCCAGACGTCGTCTACTCTTCACTGAAGTAGTCCACCAGTCCAACCACTGACGTCCAGCTGCTGCTCTCTGACTGCTCCCCCAGCACCTCACACCACAGACCATCCACATGTTTATAAGATTTTTAGGTTTTATGTCTTTTTCCCACTCAATGAGACTCATGGCAGACAAAAATTAATGTATATTCTAAATGCACATTTCTGTTTATCAGATCAGATTTTCCACTTGTTTTATGTGCTCACTAACTTCACAGTCTTTGTGTTGTTTATCATAGTGTTTATTCTTATTTGTGGTGCTGTGGGTGTCACTGAGGTGTCGGATGGAAAGTTTGATGTGTTGCTGTGGCTGAATGACACCCTCCTCTGAGCAGTGCAGAAAACAAAACTTTAACCACAGACTATAAACAGCAGGAACATCATTCATGGCTGCAAACTGCACAGAAAAGCTTCAGGACAGGAAGTCTTTCTTTTCTCAGTCACTCAGAAACATGATGAAAACTGAGCAAAGATACTGAGAACTCTGTGGGAGTAGATGATTTTTCCATTACGACTGTTTTTATTGGTGTTCATGCAAATCAAAGCAGTGTTAACAGGTTAACATGAAGATGAAAACAGAGCTGAAGTGTTTTCATGTGCAATAAACTACAAACTCAGGAACATGTGACTCAGACTGACTCACTCCTACCTGCTGAGCCAGCACAGAGCCCCTCCTCTCAGTCCAGCTTTGAATGGCCTTTGTCATGTTTAAAATCTGCTGCCATCTACTGGTCAAACTGGGTGTTACAGCACAACCTTAACATCCACCAAGTCTCAGAAAGTTGATGTTACCTCTCACTTCAAATTTCTTGCACACATCTTGTGTTTAGTTATCTTTTTGTTACAGTATTTACATTTGATGTCAAAAAGGTGACATCCCCATCTCCTACAATAATTACACCTGTCGGCACATTTCCATCTATCATCAGTCAGTCATCCTGATCTGTATATGATATATATGTATACAAATATATGGGTGTGTAGGAGTGTGGTGTTATAAACTGTTGATGTGCACGTGTAGGTTTTTAAACTGTTCAAACAGGGAGGAGTTATCCGGTGTAACAGCCACAGGTAGAAAGGATCACCTGCAGCACTGCAGCAAGTATGATGCATCCTCCACACTGATACGCTGGTCATAGGCAAACAGCAGGGGGTCCAGCCAAGGCTCCACCAGCTGACACAGAGGACTGAAGATTAGTGGAATCGTGGAAGTTAAACAGGATCATAGTGATAACTCAGTTTGTTAAACCTGCTTCCTGGAATAGGCCCCAGGAGGGCCAAGGTAAAACAACAAAACCCAATGAAACAAAACCACGGGCCCAAGTGCTGCAGGCCCCAAACCAAGATCAATGGCGCTAGGCCAGAGAAACAGGCCATAAGGGGGTTACCTGCACTCGGTCTACATAGGCCGAGTCCTTCCAAGGATGTAGCCCCTGAATTTGGACACAGCTAATAAATACACAGGAGGGTGATTAGGAGAGTGGAAACAGCTGGGGCTGATCAGGTGAACAAAATGAAACTAATGAGACTCAGCGAAGGAAAGCAAAACACAACGCACACGGGACAGGGGATGGCAAAATAAAACAGGAAGTAGGAGGAAACAGACTAGACACAACATGGTGAGACAAACACGTTGAGGAACATGGATACAAACGACTTCACACAATAGGGAGGAACACAAAGGGAACACAGGGAGAACTAAAGTCTAAAGCCACTGGGAACTAAACTAAGAATGCATCAGGGGAACAAAGGCAAATTAACTGACTGTGACCCACTCAAATATGTGGCCACATTTGTGAATTAAGTTTGAATATATGGTTATAATCTTGTATGTTTCACACTGTGTACAAATAATATGAGATTTAATAAGACTCCCAAGCTGCAAGTGACTGTGTGTCACTACAGCCAGCAGAGGGCAGCAGAGTGGCTGCTGTGGGGATGAGTTGCTTTGGGTGTCTAAGCTTGTCATTCTGGCAGGACTGACCTCTGCTCATTATTTCTCCTGTTCTACAGGAGCACAGGGTCCCAGACCCAGGAGCATGACAGTACCTCCCCCAAACCACCGGCTCCACACCACCCCAAAAAAACAAAGCCCAGCACCTGGGGACGTGTGCTCTGAAGGCTGATGATGTGACTCAAAGGGTGATAGAGCTGAAGGAAAAATAGCTGCAGCAGACGCGGACCCCAAAGGCCAATCGAGGACGAGCTGGACGACTTGAAGGTGGGATGACTGCAATCCTCACAGGATTCAGATGACTGGGTCTGCTGTGTGAACCCGCACTCCCTGTAGAGGCTGAAGTGTGGTTGGCACTCGACTGCCCGCCCGAGGAGCATATACGGTGCTGTGACAGGTTGAACCTGTGTTGCACCCCACCTGTGGAACAGGTGCGAATGGAGGAACCTCAGAACCAGTGTGATCATGGTTAGAGCAGCAGTCTCTAGAGCAGTACACACAGCTGCACAGCACACAGTCTCAGTAGGTGGATGAGGGTGTGGGTGACCAGAAAACCCCTCACTAACACGTGCAGGGAGGCTAAAAGCCAAAGAAAAGCTGGTAACCAGTTTCTGTGAGTGAGTAAAAAGCTCTGGTATCTGCCACAATCATGTGGTGCATAAAAGTAAAAGTGCATAAATAAAAATTTGAATGAATTCTGTCATATTTGAGACCATGAACTCCAGCTGTAGCTGAGCTTTGGCAAAATTATTCATAAAGTCATTGCTTTAAAATGAGACTTTGGAGTGAAGGTGTGAGGCTGTTGTTTGTTCATCAAAGGCCAGAAAGTCACAGGTAGGAGGACAAAAGAGGCAGAAAACAGAAAAATAAGAAAAGCCTCAAGACACGAGCAGAAGAGCTGAGAAGAGGAATTAGAGACGAGAAATCTCACAGTGGAAGACAGGAAGAAAGAAGCAGAATGGGAGGAGTCATCTCACTGAGGAAGCATCACTGATGACCTGCTTGTATCCATGTAGAGTTTCCAGTGCAGCAGCTCCCTCTAGTGGTCATATCTAAATCCTGTGGGAGGATGGTGTTGATCTAAAATGTGAATCATAGTGTTGCAGTCAGTCATCAGTGTGTGATTAACATGTGTTCAGAGGGCCTCAGTGTGTGAATGGTTCCAGTTCAGCTCCATAACAGCAGCGTCCCTGGTTTGATTCCTGTGTTTCAGCTCATATCTGCCTCTCTCACTGAGGGGGACGTACACTACATGGAAATGGATTTGATCAGGAACCAAACTACAGCTGAACCAATAAGTGAAATGGTATAATTAAATGTAATAATTGGACTCCTTATTCCCATGTGTTTTTGTCTCATCTCTGTTTCAATAAACGAACACACAAAAAACAAAAGCTTTAGAAGAAAACACACACACAGCAGTAACTAAGATAAGTGTGTTTTTCATTATTTTCTTCAGGTGGTTCTGGCATCTGGAAAGGATACCTCCTGGGAGCCTCTTGACTGAGGTATCAGGGCATGTTCTACTGGGAGGAGGCCTTGGGGCATACCCAGGACATGCTGGAGAGATTATGTTACTTGGCTGGCCTGGGAACACCTCGGGGTCCCCCTGGATAAGCTGGTGGAAGTGGCTGGGAAGACGGAGGTCTGGGCTTCTCTGCTTAGGATGCTGCCCCCACGACCTGGTCCTGGATAAGCTGAAGAAAATGGATGGATGCAAAAACAAAAAGTGTGTTTTTTTGTACTTTATTTCTCTGGTTTATTTTCTCCTTGCAGTCTGTCCTTACTCTGTTTAAATTTGCCGTTTGAGCATTGAATCTTTTGTCTGCCACTCAAAGACTTGCTGGTTTTTAAACTGATTATTACATTTTTTAAGCAAAAAGTGTCAAACTTCACTTCCTCTGTGGATTGCCCTCTTACTGTGGTGGTGATGGGGTTTGTGTCCAGTGATCCCAGGGGTCAGCTAAGGTCACCCTGTTGTCAGGGCATGTTTTTTATTTGTGAAGGAAGACACTTGAAACACTTTAATTAAAAAATTAAGACATTTAATGTGTTAAAAAATCAGAAGATATCACATACACATGTGGGAGGGAGACACAGGCCTTCCCAGCCAGCTGCCTGTGCTCGCCCCCCAGAAGAGCGCCGCTCTAAGCTAACGTAACAGTTTTATACTAGAGGCGCCATCAGTAACTCTAACCAAGTGTTCATTGTTATTCTTAAAGAAGTTTATGACTTTATCTTTACACAAAGAAAACAAGAGAACCCCAACCCCCCACCCCACTGCCTCTGCACCAATAGTGTTGCTGGTGCTCAGAGGAAGAGGGCGGGGCTTTACTTGGTGTCAGTGAGAGAAATGAAAAAAAGCTCAAATGAGCGAGAAGGACGATGAAGGAAACATCTGTGCTGTGTCTGCTCTGTAAGTAGAATCTCTGTGTTTGTTTGAATGATTGACCTTTGACTGTCTGCTCTCCTGATAACTGATGATGGAGGAGAAGACATGAAAAACAAATCAGGCTGAATTCAAGTTCCAAACACCATGAGGACCAACTGCAGGTCTGAACTGACTCTTTATCTTTGCTCAGGAGGAAACACAGCAGGCAGTGAAAAGCTCAAATCAGTCCCTGAGTACATGAACACAGCTGCACAGAGGACACATCACTGTACTGTGATGCTGAGGAGGAGAGACTGGGTTCACCCTCAGTGTGTCTTTGGTCCTGTCTCTCTCCCCTCTGCCCCTCCCTGTGGATGCTCTCACCTCTGTGCACTCAGGGCCAAAGGTTAAACCTTCACCATCATACACAATATTTAATAAACTTCGTCCTTCTTAAAATATTGCTGCAGGTACAACAACTTTAAACTGTGCACAGCAGGGAGCGTTAGTTATTAATAAGTGTGTATTTACAGAGAGAACATCTATGTTCATCTATGTTCATGCCAATCAATCATCACACTATCATCAGTGATTTTCACCTGTCTCACTGTGTCCTCATTAACACTCAGAGAAGCCCTGCAGGTAGAAGATAATTCACTCTGAAATCTGTTCCATCAGTTTGACCTATAAATAAACATACAGAGACTGAACCACACGTGCCTCAGACTCCTGCAGATCAATGCACTCTATGATTACTAATCACTAAAACGTCCTTTCACTTTGTTTTCACAGATTACAGTTTCCTGCTAAGCATGAACCACGTGATGACCCTAAATTTGACCCCTGCTGAGGGCTCTGGATGACTTCCTGTCCCAGCATCTGTTACCTCGGAGTTCTGAAAGAGGACGAGCGAGGGCGGAGCTGTAAACACTCATTGGCTGACTGCTCCACCTCCTCCACTGGTTGTTAGCCAATGAATGATCCTCCTTTTGACACTGAGGATGACGAAAGTTCACAAATGTTTCTGAGACATTAAACTCATAATGAAAGCCTTTACTGAGGTCAGTCTGAGCATGGTTTCCCTGTACACTGCTAAAGGGCCACAGGTTCACCCCCTGGTGGCCATTAACAGGAATGCAGGTTCATGTTTCAGACCTGAAAGCAGGGAAACCTGAGATCTTCCAGCTGTGGACAGCTGTCTTCTCTCATTCATGTTTCAGTGTTAGCAGCTCCGGTCCCTTCTCCAGCAGGTCAAAGCCAACATAGCTCAGCCTCAGCTGAACTCTGAAGGCTCCGTATGCTAAAGAAACAGGTTTTCTGCATTCACCAACAGCCTTTAAGAAACGTCTGTCTTAGATGAAGCTTTTTGATATTTATTCAGAGTTTGTCTTCAGCTCGAGTCTGGATTAGCTTCTGTTTGCATCAAATTCCATGAGAATCAAATCAAAGAAGATATGAACTGCAGAACAGCCACACTGAATCTGTTCATTTGTTCCCTCAATGAAAATCAATCAGCCAATCAGATAAAATCAGTGTCTGATGGGCTGAGTTTGATTGACAGGACAGATGATGAGAGGAGCAGAGCTTTTACCACCTTTGTTCAGGTAGGGACTGAAGTATGGGTGGAGTTTCTGAGAGAAGGAGCAGTCAGGTAAAGGAGTAGATCAGCATCTACGATCGCAGAAGGAGACCACACCCTCCTCATAATCCACAAACACCCCCACCTTCTCAGGACCGTGCAGGAGACAGAGCTTGACTGCAGGGCCGGCGCTAGGCTTTGTACTCCCTTCCATTTCTGAGCCACACAGTCCAGAAACCACCCCGAGGGCACTCTCTGATCTCCCCCTTCCTCCTGATGGACTCTCGGGCCACTCCTAAGTCCCTGTCAGTCTTTCCTCGGACCTGAACCTCGAAGTAAAACCTGCCTGAAAAGAAACTCTGCCTCCCTAAAACACGAGCACACTGAGAGAATCTCTCTGGGGTGTCTGGAAGCTTCTCCTTCATGTCAGCACAGTGTACCTGCTTCCCATCATCAGGCAGGAGGAGAGCAGGAAGAGCAGGATGTGCTGTATCAGGATCGAGGGTCACATCCACTGCATACTGCTGGACCCTCCTCAGCTCAGCCTCCAGCAGCTTCTTCATGTCTCTCCTGAGTGTGTCCTCCAGCTCTCACCACAGTCCCCTTATATGAGGTGGATGGAGGCTGACCTCTGTCCAGTCCTTGGTTGGTGGAGCAGCTTTGAGGGATGAGAAGCTTTGGAGGAGGTGGAGGTGGGCTTCAGAGCATGAGAGCTGCTCCACCTCAGAGCTTCTCTTCATCAGCTCAGAGATTTCCTGTTCCAGATCTTTGATGAGACCTTCAGCCTGTTTCTTTGTTGTTTCCTGTTTGTCTCTGATCTCCTTCATGAGCTCCTTCAGGCCTCTCTCAACAGACTCCATCAGAGCAGTGAAGACCTGAACACCTTCTGCCTCCTCTCTGTCTGCAGCATCTCTGCTCATCTTCACTGACTCTTTGACCTCCTGGATCTTCTGTCGTGCCTTCTGGATCATCTGCTGAATTTGAACCTCTGTCTTCCCCAGCTCTGCCTTCTTTCCTTCATATTCTTCTCTCAGAGGAACAAACTTGTGGTTCTTGTGGTCTAAAACACTGCAGAGCGTGCAGACACATGTCTGGTCGGTCTTACAGAACACCTCCAGAGGTTTATCGTGCTTGATACATATCCTACTTTCCAGGTTCTCCACAGGTTCCACCAGCTGATGTTTTTTCAGACGTGAAGCTGTCAGATGAAGCTCCAGGTGAGTCTGACAGTAGGAGAACAGACAGACCAGGCAGGACTTCAGGGCCTTTGGTTTGGTTCCAGTGCAGATGTCACAGGGAATTTCTCCTGGTTTGGCAGCTTGTTCCTCTGAGCTGCTGCTGCTGGCTTTCTGCTGAGCTTCACGCCCAAAGTGACTAACCATCTCAGAGAGCAACGTGTTGACATGAAGCTCAGGTCTTGTCTTGAGCACCTTGTCACACATGGGACACTGGCAGCTTCCGTTCACGTCCCAGAGCTGAGTGAGGCACTTCTTGCAGAAGTTGTGTCCACATGGTGTGCTGACTGGATCAGTGAACACATCCAACAGATGGAGCACAGAAACTGATCTTCAGACTGCAGACTGCTGGCAGCAGACATGTCTGCAGTCTGAGGGAGGAAGAAAAGAAACTTGCTTTGTTTAAAATTCTGTTTGAATTACATTTTTAAAAAGAAAGAAACCTGTCAAATACATTGAAAGAGTACAAGGAGCAGTTTTTAGTTGTTGCTCTGCTGTGACGGGATTTATATTCCTGTAAAAAGCAGAGTGATGAGCAGCTGAAGCAGTTTAACCCTCTGCATGACCAAACCCACAGGTGAGAGTGAAAGGTGTGCAAATCACAGCCACAGCAGAACAATATGTGACGGACGTTTTGGTCCCAAGAAAACCAAGCAAACCTAAAAATGTGGCATTTTGTTAAAATCAGCTTATTCAGAATGTCTCCTTTCTAAATGATCTAAAAATGAACATGTACCAAAAATACAAAATAAATAATAATAATACGTTTTTGCACTTTGGTGCTGCTGAGAAGATCTGAGTGGGACCAAGAGTCACATGACACACTTCAGTGAGTTTGTGGAGACTTGAGGAAGGACTGAAAGGACGATGAACCATAACTGAGTGAGAAAAGGGAACAGATTATTATCAGAAGGCTTCTGTGTTTGAGGAGGTGATGTCAGATCACTGAGATTATTACAGTTAACGCAAACATGCTGACATTACCCTGGATACCGTGGCTCTTGATGCATCACAGAGACTTGCTGTCTTGGTCACAGATGCTCCAGCAAGACGTGCACCAACAATTTGTCCTCTTTTGAACTCTGGTATGTCACCCATAATGTTGTGTGCGTTGCAATATTTTGAGCAAAACTGTGCTCTTACCCTGCTAATTGAACCTTCACACTCTGCTCTTACTGGTGCAATTAATGAAGATTGGCCACCAGGCTGGTCCAATTTAGCCATGAAACCTCCCACACTAACATGACAGCTGTTTCACTTTCATTGTCCAACCCCTGTATGTGTGTGTGTGTGTGTGTGTGTGTGTGTGTGTGTGTGTGTGAGCTGTACTGTGTGTAAGCATCCAGCAGGTGGCAGCAGAGGAGGTTCAGTTTGTCCAAGAACACCTGATGGTCTGACCTCTGACCTTTAACATGTACTCATGTTTAAAAATATTCGCTGTGTGTTTTCCAGCATTCCTCCGACCTCTATCTCATGCTGCAGTCACTGATCTTTGCAGTGCTGCTATGAACTGTGGGTAATCCTGTCAGGCAGGAAGAGTCCATGAAGGGCTGAAGCTGTGGTCAGTCAGCTGATCTGTGACAGGCTGATCGGGGTCAGAAGAGTCTGCTCAGCAAAACTGCAGCGTTTCAATTTCTTCATCACAATTAGGCAGGAATTTAGCTCCTCCCACCAGGTCAAAGTCAGGTGTGGTAAGCTGCTCCAGATCAGATCTTTGCATTGACTTACTGTCTCTGAAGGAATGCAGCTTTTTGGTATCACACAGAGTATCAAATTATTTTAAACATGTTCAGTTTTTGGTTATTTGTTCAGTTAGAGGGAAAAGCTCTGTTTAGGTTCCTGAGAGGCCCGAGTGTGTGAGAGGCTTCACCAGATCATCTATGAAAGGCTGAGAGACCCTGAAGCTTTAGGAAGATCAGCCAGCAGCATGAAGCTGTCGTCTCTTCATCGATTGGCTGGAATCGTGTCCAGGCGGCTCCTCGTTCATAAGCTCGTTTGGATGGAACAGGTGAGGCTGTTTCGGCATCACTGTTTAAAGCTCTCCACGTTTCTCCGCCTCATCGATGCTTTGCTGGTTCTCACCTTTCAGGGTCTCTGGGCCTGCCCACCAAGCGTCACTCCACCTGAGTATTAAAGGTGGAGCCTGCTGAGAGGCAGCTCCCACAGTCTCTGAGACGCTGACTCTTAGAGTTCCTCTCACACACAAATGGCTGCTGGACCTGCATCGCTCTGCTCTGCTCTGCTGGTGGTCGGCGTCTTCGTGTTCGTGTCTGCAGGTGAGGTTTACCTGTTCCACATGCAGATGACCTGTGTGTGTGTGTGTGTGTGTGTGTGTGTGTAGGCCACTTGAGGCTGTGTGGACTAACATCTGTTACTGTGATCCAGATGTGACACATGTGTGCTCCATTTCCAGCACAGTGTTACCAACTTAGCAACTTTGTTGCCAGATTTAAGGACTTATTTTCTTCCAATAGCAACTAGTGACACACTTAGGGAGTTTTTCTGGAGAGTTTTGGAGAGTTTTGGAGTTAGGCTGGAAACCTGAAACCCTCCTCTGTCGCCCTGTGTCATGTACATACAGCCTTCGTTCTGCGCCCCTTCACTTGCTTCGGCATCGCCCGGACTTCACTTCAGCACCGAGGGGGGACCGCCGCCCCCTGAACCTCGCTGCAGCCTTTAACAACAGCAGGCAGCGGGTTTTCCTGCACAGCAGGGGTCCGGATAAAGGAGCAGGTTGAATGCAGAGCGAGCAGTCAGACCCACCTCACAGGGCTTTAGTTACATTTGATTCTCTTACATGAACTCAACTTTATTTATATAGCACCAAATCACAACAAAGCACTGCAGTGTAGGTAACGACCCCACGATAATGAGTTCATGGATTTATGCTCTGTGGGTGTGGACAAAGGTTTTGATAAAGTTCATTTGAAGTTGTAACCATATTCAGGGTGTTTTTCCTTCACTTGTTTCTCTCCACAGATATTATTCCTCTCTCACCTTGATTACACAAACATGCAAATAGCCAGTTATGTAGATTAGGTGATGACGTCATATAACAGCTGCCCCAGTGTGACGGTCTCAGCTCGCAGCAGCAGACGGTCTGATTGTGCGGTCGCTGACGGGCTCAGGGGGTCGTGTTTCCAGCTGAGGATCAGCTGGTTCGAGCTCGCTGCAGGGTGAAGGGTCCTGAGCGCTGTGATCGAAGGGATTCACAAGCAGACGCAGAGCAGTTTGAATTCAAAGGGAACTTTATTCACAGGCGGCTCACAAACACACTGAGGCTCCTCAGGGAGACAGACGTCAGAGCTTCCTGCTCTCCCTGGCAGCTCTGATCCTCAGGAGTGCAGACGCTCTTCTCTCACTTCTTACCTGCAGAGCTCCCATTTAGACAGCATCAGTTACCATGGTGATTTAGTCCAGGTGGAAACGTCACAGCAGAGAAAATGCCGACGTTACCCGGAGGCTAAAAGGTTCATTATACCAACAGTGACTGAAAACTCAAACTCAGACAACATATTTAACGTTAATCATTCTGCTCATAATTGGACTGTGACCTTTAACCTCTCTGCTCCGTGTTCTCTCCTCTCTCAGAGCAGGAAACCGTCACAGCTACGGTTGGAAAAGACGTCACTCTGACATGTCGAGCTCCAAACTCCGACGAACCCGTCACAGGAGTGAGATGGAGCGAAGCCGACCTGGGAGATCAGCCTGTTCTTTTCTACCACAATAGCAGCTTTCTTCCAGCCAACCAGCATCCATCCTTTAAGCAGAGGGTGGAGCTTCGGGACAGAGAGATGAAGGGTGGAGACGTGTCTGTGATCCTGAAGAATGTGACCATACAAGACAGTGGAACATACGAGTGTCGTGTCTTCACGGGAGGAACACAGCCGTGGAAGTCCATCAGCTCCATCAGCCTCAGAGTTTATCCTCCAGGTGAGTGAGCGGAGGGCAGACAGATGTTCAGCAGCTGTCGGCTCTTTGTTGCTGTGCAGAAAACCTTCAACAACAGACCCACTTAGAGCTGCTCTCAGTGTTGCTGTTGTGTTACTGCACACATGTGTGATGGTCCTACAGCCCAGTGTAGCAAACATCTCCCTGAAGCCTCTTCCTCAGGAGACCAAAGGTTGATGAGAGCAGCTGAAAGGACAGATCTATGAATGCAACAACATATTTAAAGTCCAATAATTCTGCGCATTATTGGACTTTGACCTTTAACCTCTCTGCTCCGTGCTCTTTCCTCTCTCAGAGAAGGAAGTCATCACAGCTGAGCCTTGGTCGAACGTCACTCTGACCTGTCGAGCTCCAAACTCCACCAAACCCATCGCGGGTGTAAAATGGAGAAAACGTGAGTTGGACAGTAGATCTGTCCTTTTGTACCAGGACGCTCAGTTTGTTCCTGAGGAGCAGCATCCATCCTTCAAGAACCGGGTGGAGCTGCAGGACAGACAGATGAAGGGTGGAGACGTGTCTGTGATCCTGAGGAACGTGACGGCCGCTGACGATGGAACATACGAGTGTTGTGTTTTAATGGCAGGAACACGCTCATGGAAATACATCAAGGTCTTCGACCTGAGCGTGGGTACAGGTGAGTGATCAGAGGTGAGGCTGCTTCCTGGTTGCTGATGTTTCTTTGTTGTGCGGATGACCTGCTGGATGTTGGAGGCACTTGTTGGTGGATCTTTCTGTGCTCTTTGATTTAGAAGCATGTCTACAAACATGTGATCTGCGCTGCCAGGGCGTCATTTATATTCATGCATACAGCTTATAATCACATTTTGTTCTTCAAAGTGCCAAAAAGGTTACGAGTTACCGACCCCACAGTCAGGGGCAGGCTGAGTGTGATCTGCTCACTGTGAGGAGACTCTTAATCTCAGCATCTTAACCCCTTTAATATGATGTGGGCCCACCCTTTGCAGCTATAACAGCTTCAGCTCTTCTGGGAAGTCTTTCCACAGGTTTAGGAGTGTTTATGGGAATTTCTGACCGTTCTTCCAGAAGCACATCTGTGAGGTCAGACACTGATGTTGGAGAGAAGGCCTGGCTCACAGTCTCCGCTCTAATCCATCCCAAAGGTGTTCTATCAGGCTGAGGTCAGGACTCTGTGCAGTTCTTCCACCCCTCATGGCTCATCCATGTCTTCATGGAGCTGCTTTGTGCACTGGTGTGCAGTCATGTGGGAGCAGGAAGGGGCCATCCCCAAACTGTTCCCACATCAAACTGTAGGATTTGTTTTAGTGCGGCCATTTTTAAAACCATGGCGGAGGCTGCAGTTCTGCTCACATGCTGTTTAAATGAAAAAGGACAGAAAAATCTCCCAGCATGCAAATCACACGTTACAAACATCATCACTGATCTTCTGCTCGTCGCCTACCTGAGACACCTCACACCTGTCTGTCACCTGCAGGTCACAAGGAGGGAGCCTACAGCCTGATCGGGGGTTTCATAGTTGCTGCTCTCATCGTTGCTCGTTGTTGTTGCTGCAACAACAACCAAAACCAATAAGAGCGTCCATGTGGCCTCCTGCTGAGTGTCTCAGAGCGTTCCACAGCTCAGCTCTCTGCTGTGACATGATCTGCAGACAGAACGATCCTGAACGTCATGGCCCTGAGATACAGCTTCATCTTCAGGCTGTTCATCTGCTACAGTATCATTACACACCCTGTAACTCTCTGTAGTCAGCACTACTTCATTTATCCCTGAGTTCCCATGATCCTCTAAGGTTTCTCTCTCTCATCCTGAAGCTTCCAAACCTCCATGACTGACCTTTGGCAGCAGGAAGCATAACTGTAAAAGTCTTCTTTGTAATAAAGGTTCAAACCTGCCTGTTTGTTGGTGTTTCTGTCTTGTACCAAAGGGGGAATGTTATTAGCTTGTCACAAACCTTTGTGAGTCTGTCTGTGTAATAACAGCTTAACAGATGTGTTTTTAATGTTTATTGAAAATGATACCAAAGATTATGTTCTAGGCCTTTGATAACCGTCTGCACCATGAGCCTAAAGCAGATATACACAGTGTCAGAACACTCAGTGTTTCTGAAGGGGTTCTTAACTTCATGAGCACATAGCTGTGACTAAGCTGCCACTCTGGAAGGGCTTTCATACCAAATATCATCTACAGACATGCAACTTTAAAAATGATGGTTGAGTTTTCCCCCTGAGATGGACCAAGAAGTGGTCTGGCCCTCATTGAGGGGAACTCTGTCTGAGCCCTGTGTCAGCCAGGCCTGACCTCCTGAAACAGAGCCTGTCTGACTCAGCGACGCAGACCAAAGATCTCAGAAAGCGACTCTTCATCCAGCAGTCTGAAGAAGGAGTGAAGAAGACCAACATCTGTGAGCGTGGAAGGGTTACAGAGCTGTTTCTGAGAGAACCACAGTGAGACACTGTAGCGGGGAACCGTCCCACCTACCAAAGTTACTCCAAGAGCTCATCGAGGAGGTCACAGAAGAACCCAGAACGACACCTAAAGACCTGCAGGCCTCACTTGGCTCAGTTAGGGTCAGAGTTCATGACCCAACATCAGACTGGACAAAAAGAAAACACACTGCTGAGCAACAAGAACACAAAGGCTGGTCTCACATTTGAGCCCTTCAAAAAAAAAAAGAAGCTGAATTTGCATAAAATGAACACAACATTCATAAGAAGATGATGGCACGGCTGCAGGCTTACATGCCTAATAACTGATCAACTTATTGATCTATTGTGCCTTACAGGAACCTGGTTACAGCAGGATGCAATTGAATCAACACCCCCGAGTCGCACTAACGGTGTGTTTGCTGAAACGCTGAGGAAACGGTTACACACTAACCAACACTGTGGTCCGTCTGACAGGTGCACATCTTTCTGCTTCTCTGTTTCCATCACACACAAATGACCTCACAGGACCTTCAGGCCGCCTTGCTCCGATGACCCCGCCCACTCTGCAGAATTATTCAAGTGAAGCAGAAAAGGAAACTGAGTCGAGTCGTGTTGAGGCAAGTATGGAAAAAATACATTTATTATTAAAATGCTCGTTATTTCTGCACAGACTCGCTCACAGCAGCAGGAAACAGAGAGCAGTGTGTGCTGCAGGCTTTGTGCAATACTCCACTCTGAACCACCCACCCACGCCAGTCACAACGCCTCCTGTCACAGCCACACCATAAACACAGTGCACAGCAGCTTTCTCTCTTAAATTCAGAGCCGTTTGCAGCAAACTGCACGCTGCAAACCTCAGTAAATCATCTTTGCATGATTCATCTACATGCTTTATGTCCACCGTCTGCAGGCCATACTTTTGGCTGTGGAGAAAATGGAAAGTTGCAGAGAGACGCACAAGTGGCGAGCTGTGAGTCCACACGTGTGCAGTCCACTAACAGTACACACTCCTCCACAGTCAGGCTGAAGGTGGTGGATGGTCTGAGCGCCTGTGCAGACTGATGGTGGATGAAGCATTTGGGAAAATCCTGTGCAGAGGACTGTCTTCATCTGTGGACCAGCTCACATCTCCAGGAGACTCAACATTCATCAACATGACCAAGGAAGGCCGAGGTGGCCGCACGTCTCCACTGAGGCTGAAGAACAAGCCTGCTGCACCTCCACCTTCTGCTTCTTCAGCTCAGTAGCCTCCTGCTCCTGACAGCCCACCGATATTAGTGAGACTACCCAAGAAGAGACTGCTGACACCAGTCACAGGCCCTCCTCGTCCTCCTGCAGATGAAGATGAACCAAAGTGAAGATGGCAAGAAGAGAAACGAGAAGAACCGACTTCTGTATCTCACAGCCTTCGAGGAGTGAGAGCTTTGAGCGGTGTGCTTCATAGAGAAAGAGCAAAAATGAAACCTGAAAAACATTTTTAACTGAAATAAATTAAAACAACAATTAAATGGAAACGATGACAAATTGTATTTTGTATTTACTAAGCTCACTACAACAAACTGAAATCAATGGTTTCAGTTTGTTGGTTTGTTTCAAGCCTCGTAGAGTCATGGGAAAATTTCTGCTCTAGTAGTTTTAGCTGGGAGCACATTCAAGCACCTGTGTGTGTGTGTGTGTGTGTCTGTGTGTGTGTGTGTGTCTGCTCTGAAACAAGCTGCAGCACATCCATTGGGAATGCTCTGACAGTGGGTGTGACACCCCCCCGGGGGCTCCCGTCCACAGACCTTCATGGAAATCAGTGTTGTTTCTTGTAAGGCGCTGACTCACACCGACCAGCGGAAAACCCCAAACAGTTCCCAGGATTTATTTTGAAGGTGAAACTGAATTCATTTAAAGTGATGTTAGTGGGTGTTTTCTTTAAAGTAACCACGGTAACCACTAAGAACTTATTTGCATTAAATACATTTTTTTGCTTTAACCTGAAGAAAATAAAACCATGACTGGTGCAAAGTTTGGACCTCATGTGCAGCAAAGCAGCAGCAGAGAACACACAAATGTGCACACATAGCTTCTTAGGGGGGGCTGTGGCTCTGGTGGAGGTCACCTACTAATCTGCAGGTTGGTGGTTCAATTCCTGGTTGCTCCGGTTTGCATGCCAAAGTATCCTTGGGCAAAACACTGAACCCCAAGTTGCTCTTCGATGCAACTGTTGGAGAGTCAATGTTAGATAGAGAACAGTTTGAAGGAGAAAGCAGTTTGTGTGTGTGTGTGTGTGTGTGTGTGAATGTTGTATAGAGTGCTGTGAGTGCTCAGCCAGAGCAGCTCTCTCTAAGAATGAGTCCATTCACCAACTTTTGCCTCCTTCACATCAATAATGACTGATGAGCTGCTCAGATCCTTCCCAAAGAACCAGTAAAGGGTGGCTGTGAGGCCGTCTGTACCTGGAGATTCATTTAAGGCCATCATCTTGCACTCACTTCAATAATAATGAAGAGGAGGGCCCTACCCCCTCCATCCTACCCCCTCCATCCTACCACCTCCATCCTACCACCTCTATCCTACCCCCTTCATCCTACCCCCTCCATCCTACCCCCTCCATCCTACCCCCTTCATCCTACCCCCTTCCCTGGAACAACAGAACACAGTGGTCCGGATACTGTTTTTGGAATTTAGTGCAGCCATCAATACAATAATCTCACCTCATCTTACCAACAACCCCCCCCCCCTGTGGAGACTGTCCTGGGGTCCACATGGCTAAGAATCACCTGGTCGCTGCACAGCTCCTCACCTGTCAAAAAGGCTCACCAGCACCTGAGGTGCCTCTGAGCGTGCTAACAGCAGCACCTCTGACAGAAAGGCCCGAGGAGCATGCTGAAGCCTGCAGAGAGCATCACTGGCTTCATGCTGCCACCCCTTGGAGATCAGGTAGAACAACACTGCCTGCTGTGAGGAGCAGCAGAGTTCTCACATTTGTTTTCAGTGTGAACCTGATGACTTCGCTCTGCTCTGCATCCTGATGTGCTGCCTGAGAATAAAGTGACTCTGAGTAAGAACTGCTGCAGGCACAGCATTAAACTGCTCATAGATGTTACAGGAATTCTTCCCAGCTTCAGTCCACTTGGATCCACTTGATCTCTTTAAAGCACTTTAAAGGTTCAGTCTCTCTAATTTGGACTCCAGCCCCATTAATACCTGTTTCATCAGGTGAGTCACCACACTGACTCGCTTCCCAAAGAGCCAAAGAGTGGAACATGGTGTGGGTGCTTCCCATCACTGGGGCCAAGAGCGGTGTGTTATACTGGTACAGCAGGTTGGGACTGAAGTGCTCCTAAACCACGAATAACAGAAGGGTGAAGGTGACTGTGTGACTGTGCTGCAAACAGACCTGTCTGAGCTCGTAGCTTCATCACAGTCATTACAAAACCTGTTCCACACACGGGCATGCATTTCCACCAATCACAAACTAACAGGGCTGAGGTCATGTGGTCTACAGCCAATCACGGCCCTCCATGCTGTTATTACAGGAACAATCAAACAACAAAAGCTTTGACCTCAGGCCAGAAACACACACACACACACACACACACACAGAAACAGTGACACAACAGCAGTGATGCAGATTTAATATTTAATGAACTGGACTTAAAAGATTATGTTCAACGTTCAGTGTGCTGCACATACAGAGGAAAGATCAAAGTTCGCATTTTAGACCCACATAAACACGTCATTGAACCCTCAATGACCCTTTATGACCTCTAATAGAGCAGATCTGTACAGTTATACATGCTGTGGCACCATCCCGTAAAATATGTTTCAACTCACTGTACATCAGTAATTTTAACATGTATGAAGGAAATTCAGTAGCTAGAAACTGAACTCTGCACTTACAGATTCTACACAATACACACACAATAATGTACACAATAAAGTACACAGAGTACTTCAGTTGTTAGAGGAAGGATGCAGAATTTATGAATCTATGATATCTAACTGTGACTCATCTGGATTCATATGTAAAAACAATTATTGCTCTTTTGTATCTGGGTGAAATTTTACTGCACATGCCTGATGCTCCCAAACCTCAGTTACACTGGATACAATTACACTGGATACAGTTACAGTGGATGGAGTTACAGCTGATCAGTGAACAGGGAGGTTACTGACTCTCTAGGAGCCACACACACACACACACACACACACACACAAACACACACACAGGTGAGACACTTTGGGATGTCGTTCAGCTCCTAATGAGCTCTCACTGATTATTGGAAAACCTGTATGACCCTCTGCTAGTACAGCCTTTGCACATCACAACAACAACAACACAAACTCCAACAACAACAGTCACAGCACCACTCACAACAACAAGCACAGCAGAGACCATCAGAAAAACTAAGGGACCAATGAGCAGCCCAGCAGATCCATCCTCCTTCCCTGCATCCTCCTTTCCTCCATCCTCTCTGAGTCTGAGTCCTCTTGTTTGACCTGCAGGTGAGAACCAGGTGTGAGGCGTCAGGTACAGAGCAGAGTTTTCTGGGCTCGTTCATTCAAAGTCAGGAACGGCTGCAATCTAACCCCACGTTTGCACCTTTGAATGCTGCTGATAGGATGATTTATACTTTTAGAATCATATTTGTTGTGTGTTTGTTCTGTGTATGTGTGTGTGTGTGTGTGTGTGTGTGTGTGTGTAGCTTGGCCTCTGATCACAGACATACTCAACTCTGATCTGATCACTCACCTGGAGGAGCAACTCTCAGGTAGATGATGCTGATGAGCCTCAGACGCTCTCTCATGTAAACACGACACTCGTATGTTCCCTCGTCATTAACCGTCACGTCCTTCAGAGTCAGAGACACGTCTCCACCCTTCATCTGTCTGTCCTGCAGCTCCACCCTCTTCTTAAAGGATGGATGCTGGTTGGCTGGAACAAAGAGACCATCCTGGTACAAAAGGACATATTCTGACCCCAGATCAGCTCTGCTCCACTCTACAATGATGCTGTTGTTGGTTGGAGCTCGACATGTCAGAGTGACGTTCTGTCCAGGATCAGCTGTGAGGATTTTGTGCTCTGAAAGAGGAAACAACACAGAGCGGAGAGGTTAAAGGTAGGTCAAATCAGAAAGGTGTGGACACACACACACACACACAGAGGTTAACTCCACCCAGCCTTGTGCTGTGGTCACACATACAAATACACACAGTGATCCTCCTGTACTCCTCAGTCTACCTGCAGAGACCACCAGCAGCAGACTGACAAACAGCAGAGCTGAGCAGAGGGACGCAGCTCCAGCGGACAGGTCCATGTTGTCCACGTCTGATGATCCTAGTGATATCTGAGTCTGATGTCTGAGAGTAGCAGAGGCTGAGTTTGAGGCCTGAATAGAGGAGCTCGGATTCAGGGCTTAAATAAAGCCGTAGGTCGGTTTTCTATAGGAATGCCTCCAAACTCTGCCTCTGCAGCCCTTAAAGCTTTGAAATCAGAGACAGGACTGGATTGTCAGCAGCTGTGTGGGTGGGACAGAGGCGTGTTGGTGCCAGCTTTCTGGTCAAACTGGTTCAGACTGTGTGTGTGTGTGCAGTGATTTCAGAGCTTCATATGAGAGCTAATAAACACAAAGAAAATGTAGCATATTATAATGTAGCTGTGAGATCCAACAAAGAGAATAAATTCTTATCAGTAGGTAAATAAATTCACTCAGAGACACTGAATTCAACAACAGTTTAACTTTATTTCACTGTTCTTTTAAGTTATATTTGCAGCAGACATATTTGAAGCTGTGACCTGAAAGCAGAGCGTTCCTCGTGTCATTGGACTGACAGCACGACCAACGCGATGAAGCTGAGCGCAGGAAGAGGGGAAACTAGAGAAGCAGCTGATTTTAGGGAGTCGCCGTGGAAACAGAAACATCAGGGAGAGGGACGTGTTCACGGATTTCTCCTGGTTTGAAATGATCCAGCAGACCGTCACCATGACGCCAGGCTGGACCTCCGCCCTCCATAGAAACATCACTCATCGCTCACCTGCTCACACTTTCTGAGCCAAAGCTGAACCTTTCCTGGCGTTTTGATGGCGTGGGGTTATCCACGAAGCTCAACCTGACAACCAAAGACAGCAGATGGAGGAGGTGCAGCGCCCTGCTGGCCCCAACAGCAGGTCAGGGAGGAACACCTTGACCTTTGACCTTTAGCTAACTGAGCTCTGCTCACCTGCTGAGTGCCAGCAGAGCAGCCAGGTGTGGTCTGGATTACCTGTGTGCAGTATGTATAACCAAGTGATGGATGCTCTGATGTGTCCATACCTCCAAACCCCACCAGGTGCTGACTGTACTCTGTGACCGTCATGGACTCACAGCGCAGACGCTCAGGTAAAGGTCAGTGTGTTTGTTCACAGTGAGGTGCTGCAACAGCAGGATCAGCTGTGAAAGGACACAGGTCCTCAAAAACAAGGTGGAGCTTAGTGATGGATTCTTAGCTGAAGACATGCCTTCAAAGGAACAGGAGAGCCAGTCCCAGTCACAGGTGAAGTCATGAACCACTCACAGCTGCAGTGATCAGCCCAGGAGGTGCAGGAGACCCCCCTCTGAAACACAGGGTGTGTTACTGAATACAACAAGCAGGCAGACAGCAGAGGAGAGCTTGGTTTAAACTCATGCTTCCTGGAATAGGCCCCAGGTCTAGGCTGGGTGAGGCTGGCACAGTCCCACCTTTGGGTGGAGCCGCTCCTTGGTTCGTGCACCTGCTGCTCATTTGCTTCATCACCTCACTGATACTTAAAGACCAGCTCCTGCATCCCTGTTGGTGGGTCCCCCTACATCCTTGTGTACCTTTTTCCAACAACCTTCATCTCTTTTATTCTGTGTGGCTGAAGAGCTCTCCCAACTCATGCTCCTGCTTACCCGCCAAAGCCAACCTGGTAAGTAGGTAGTGATGGTGAGATGAAGCTTCATGAAGCTTTGAAGCTTTACATCCAGTCAGTGAACCCATGGGTTGAAGCGTCACGTGTGCATCATTTGCTCTACTGCGCCATCAAGTGGACAATAAATGTAAAACAGACTGGTTATAGTTACAAAGTGACTTTGGTGTGTGAAGCTTTGAACAGGATAAATGATTTTTGTGATGACAGTAAATAAAGCTAAGCTGAGCTCATATGGTGTCTCTTTATGATACAATGCTGGGGTCAGGAGGGACCGTGGAATCAAACTGGGGACAGAGTTGTGATGTGATTGTGTTACTTGGTTGGTAAGTGTGCTCATTAGGGACATTTCACTTATTCGTTTTTATTTAGCAATAACCGCTGTGCCTCAGCGCTGAGCTTCAGGCGCTTTCTTTTGTTTGAAACGAGTTCACCTGCTTCAGAAATACCTTTTCACCGGGCACAGATGAAGCTGGGTAATAATTTATTACTATGCGCGCACATTATTAGGAGAGAAAAGTTCCCACACAGGGAAAATCTCCTCCTTCTGGCTGACTCCATCACACTAAAGAAGCAGCTCAGATAGACCGCAAACCAGCGCGCAACAGTCGCCAATCCCACAACCTGTGAGGGGATCCACACCAAACCCACGAATCGTTTCCTGAATCAGTCACATGGTACGGCCGGCTTGTGAGGCTTCGCACGTCACCAACACAAACCTCGATACGCGCTTCACAAAAGTCCCCTTCAAATACACCGCGGTGAACTTAGTTTCAAGTTGGATATTAGCGGTATCCAGCTCACGGTTGATCCCATTCAGGGAAAATCCCAAATTATTAATAAAAAAATGCTAAAAAATAATAAAAGGCTTAAAATGGATTGAAAATGAGTGTGCCTCATCTGACTAGGGTAGTACAAGAATTTCACACTGATTTTGAGTCAGTGGGTCACATGACCTCGAAGCTATTGAAGGAAAATCACAATTTCTGAATAAAATTGCTAAAAAATGTAAAATTGTCTAAAATGGGATAAAAAAAATTTGTGCTTCATCGATGTAATCTATTGGCATTATTTGATATTAGTTTCGTCACAGGTAGTCATAAAATAATGAATTTATTTAATTTTTTTTCTCAAGAGTGTTTGGTTCTGAAATTCATAGATGGTCCCTAAGTGAACCTCCGCACGTGAGAGGAGGGAGCGGCAGAGAGCGGCTGGCCGAAATCTGAGTCCCTGAATGGGATCAACCGTGAGCTCGATAAGTCTTTGAAATGGTGTGACTGAGTGAAAAGCGTAAAGTTACGCTTTCTGGAACAGGACCTGCTGCAGAGTCCACCTGTCCTCCAGCCCCGCCTACTCGAGGATGACTTTCTTAAGAGACACTGGACCGAGAGAGAGCAGTTTTAGTTAGCGGCTGTACCACACATCAGTTCTCACAGTCAGTGACTTTCAGCTTTATTTAAAGCTTACATTTAATCTCATGCAGTAGGTTTAACCTCGGGTTCTGTTACAGGAAGCACTGACTTAGAACAAACGCAGTGTTGGATCAGCAGAACCAGAGAACACAGAAATGTCTGCATCACTCTGCTGTTTGTCGGCGTGTTCATATTTATCTCCACAGGTGAGGTTTAACTTTTAGAAACTGATCGGTTTCCCTCTGAGACTAAGGCGAAGACTCTAGTGGAATTAATTTAATGTTGATTCAACATGCTTGTGTATGCTTAATCAAGAGTCTAGATGGCAAAGTGAAGGGAACAGTCCCGTCAGAGAAAAGAGGGCAGCCTTTACTCTTCTTTAAGGCCTTCTTACATGAGCAGGAGGCAAAAGCAGTTGGGAAAGATCTGCATCTCCTGGATCAGGTAGATTCGGTGTGTTCATGTGTATCAGTGATGTGCGGTGAGGTTTGTGATGGTGAGGCACTGACTCATCTGGTTGTTCACATATATGAACCTATTGACTGGTGGTTCTAAATTGCCCAGAGAAGGGTGTGACCGGTTGTCTGTCAGTGTTCCCTTTTCTGGGCTGTTGTATATATTTTAATTTTTAATATCACACCAGATAGTAAACAGCTCAAGTTCTCTGCTGCCTCCATGAGTCTGCATTCTGGTCCTCTGATAGGAACTTGGAGGAAGGTTTTTTTTTTTAAATTTTCCAATTAGAGTGAGGGAGGCCAAGAGTCAAGCTTTCAAATGAATTAATACTCTGTGTGGGGCTTTCTTTAAAGATTCTGTTTGTACTTTTCCAACAATCCTCCCACTGAAACCTCTGTGTATTTCAGAAGAGAACGGTTTATTAGACGTAAACGCTTGTAGTTTGACCTTTAACCTCTCTGCTCTGTGCTGTTTCCTCTTTCAGATGAGAAAATCATCACAGCTGAGTCTGGACAGAGAGTCACTCTGACATGTCGAGCTCCAACCAACAACCCCAAGATCGTTCATTGGAGCAGAGCTGACCTGGAGCCGGAATATCTCCTCCTTTACCGGGATGGGCAGATTCTTCCAGATGATCAGTATGCATCTTTCAAGAAGCGGGTGGATCTTCAGGACAGACAGATGAAGCATGGAGACGTGTCTTTGATCCTGAAGGATGTGACGACTGCTGATGAGGGAACATACCAGTGTCGTGTCTTCATGGAGGAAAAACGCTCATGGGAGTCCATCTGCAGATTCAACCTGAGTGTTCCTCCAGGTGAGCGTCAGAGTTCAGAGTGTCTGTGATCAGAGGGAAGGGAAGCTGCTTCCTGGTTGCTGCTGTTTTTTTGTTTGTTGTGTGGATAACCAGGGCCCTATTCCAGGAAGCAGGTTCAACAAACTGAGTTAAAAAACAGTCTCTGAGTTGATCAACTCTGAGATCAGCAACTTTGAGTTTCCCCGTTCCAGAACAGCTGATCAGAGTTAGTTCAATCAGCCTGAGTATGATCAGCCTGAGTTAGTGTGTGTGTGTGTGTGTGTGTGTGTGTGTGTGTGAGTAGGAAAGAAAGCAATCATCAATGGAGCTCTGATAGCAGGATTCACCATGGCAACGGTTAAATAAAGGGCGGAGCCTCCATTATAATCCGGTGGATGGAGGATCGCACGTGTCAGTGTGGCGCATGACTGTGGATTTATACTTAGGTCAAAAGTCATGGGTGAGCAAAAACACAATCCGCGCGCAGAGCGCCACCCGCGGGCGTGTGAAACTGTTGCAGCGCACACACAGCAGACAGGCTCTCCTGCACACTGGTGTCTTTGTGCACGTGGCTACTAAGTTCTACGTGCGCGGAAATTCATTACGGGAATGTGAGTGCATTCCTGTGCTTGTGAAATAAAATTGTTTGCCCGGATTGTGTCTTTGCTCGCGCGTGACTTTTGACCTAAATATAATTCCATACATGACGAGTCCCTTTAATCAGCCTGACCCCCTCTGACATCATCACAGACAGAATAAAAGTTTATCAAACATATCATTTCTTTATAATGTCTGCTGTCATCATCTACACAACTTCATCTCCATCAGATGAAGCTGAATCCTGATTTCACATCTGATCAAATCTAATTATTGAGCCTGACGGACAAACTGCAGGAGACAGAAAGTGAAGATAAAACAGCTCAGACTGAGTTTACTGAGCGACCTGTTAGAGCCTGAGACAGCAGCAGAGCCCGGGGGGCTGACCTCAGGTCAGTTTATTTAAGAAAAACTCTTTCTGCTGCAGTTTATGACAGCTCAGTTCATGACCATTGTTTAAATAATTAATCAGTAAAAATAGAATCTACTGATGGAATATAAACCTCATTTTATTCATTTTCTTAAATGGAGAAACTCCCCTATTCACACCTCCAATACCATCATTAAGTTTGCTGATGACACCACCATTGTAGGACTGATTATGGACAACAATGAGTCAGCCTACAGGGAGGAGATCTGACAGTATGGCGCAATAATAATAATAACCTGGAATTGAACCCTAACAAAACCAAGGAGCTTGTTGTGGATTTCAGAAGATCCACATACACTGAGACCACAGCTCTCCACATTAATGGAGTGGAGGTTGAGAGAGTGGAGAGTTTTAAGTTCCTTGGGGCCTCACCTGGGCTCTCAACACTCAATACCAACAGAGACTCTACTTCCTGAGGAAGCTCAAACACTCCCACCTTCCTCAATGCTTGCTGGTCAACTTTTACAGAGCTACCATTGAAAGTCATTGACATAAATCAAGAATAAAAGATGACCTAATACAGCTCTCTGGGGCATCCCCTTGTAGACAGTATGAATGAATTAATGAAACCCAAAGTAAAAACTCATACGTCAAAGGAAATAAGCAACATATTTACAGTCAATAATTCTGCTCATAACTGTACTTTGACCATTAACCTTTCTGCTCTGTGTTGTTTCCTCTCTCAGAGCAGAAAATCATCACAGCTGAGTCTGGACAGACTGTCACTCTGCCATGTCGAACTCCAAATAACAACCCCAAGTTTGTGCATTGGAGCAGAGCTGACCTGGAGCCAGAATACCTCCTTCTTTACCAGAACGGGCAGATTCTTCCTGATTACCAGCATCCATCTTTTAAGAACCGGTTAGATCTGCAGATGAAGGATGGAGACGTGTCTCTGATTCTGAAGGCTGTGACGACTGCTGATAATGGAATGTACCAGTGTCGTGTCTTTATGGAGGAAACTCGCTCATGGAAGCTCAGCATCATCAACCTGAGTGTTCCTCCAGGTGAGTCAGTAGAGTTCAGAGTGTCTGTGATCAGAGGTGAAGCTGTTGAGTCAGTATTGTCACACATTGATAACAAACTAAGGCTTTACATATATGGTAGACTAATCAGGGGGAAAACAGCAAAATTTGTACAGTGGTGAAAATAAGTATTTGATACACTGCCAATTTTGCAAATTGTCCCACTTACAAAGAATGGAGAAATTTGTATTGTTTATATAATATAAAAATATATAAGACTTCTTAAAGAAAAACTGGTTTGTGAAGCCAGAATTCTTGCTTTGACAGTAGGTGGTCAAATACAATAAAATGCAAAAAAAATTATTTAAAAAAAATTGTGCAATGTGATGTTCTGGATTTTTTTAGATTCTGTCTCTCACAGTACCTACAATAAAAGTTACAGCCCTCGCCATTCTTTGTAGGTGGGAAAACTTATAAAATAGTTATTTTCCTCAAAGGTGAAACCAATCGAATAATAAGAGAGAGGAAGCAAAACTAAGTATAACAAACATGAGACAAAAAGCTAGCAAAATAAAACAAGAAGTAAACAAACAAAGGAAAATCTCCCTCTGTGACAGAGACTAAACAACATACAGTAGAAACACGGCATTGTAAAATAAAGTGCAACAAGGAACCGGATACAAATGAGCAGAACCAAGAAACTATAACTAAAAGAAACCTGAGTATATAGATATAACAAGGCCAACTGTGTGTGTGTGTGTGTGTGTGTGTATATATGTATGTATATGGTGTAGATTAGTGAAACAATATCTCGTTCACTCTTAGCGTACAGTTTGATGTCATCCATGTACAGGAGGTGGCTGATGGTTGCTCTGTCAGTCGGTATCCGTAGCCAGTCTTGTTGATCTGGCTGAGGGGATTCAGGCCTATGCAGAACAGCAGTGGGGACAGCGCATCTCCTTAGTAAATCCCACAATTGATGTTGACTTGTGTGATTGGCTTGGAGTTGGCCTCTGGTGGTGTTCTCAACATACCCATTGAGTTCTTGATGAAGGCTCTTAGGGTCCTGTTGATCTTATACAGTTCTAGGCATTCCAGGATCCATGTGTGGGGCATCGAGTCGTAGGCTTTCTTGTAGTCAATCCAGGTGGGGCACAGGTTGGTCATTCTGGCCTTACAGTCTCGAGTGACTGCTCTATCTACTTGTGCTCCCCTCCTCCTGACAAGAGTTTCCATGTTGTACTGAGGCATGTTATGAGTCAGTAGTCGGATGGGATTGGTCCCGTCTGGGGGTCCTTGGGGATCAGGACCATTCAGCCTTGAGTCAGCCATTCTGGGTGCCTCTAGCAGATGGTTCATTTGTGCTGCCAGGCGCTCGTGGAGTGCAGTTAGCTTCTTCAGCCAGTAGGTGTGAATCATATCAGGGCCTGGAGCTGTCCAGCTCTTCATATGTGAGACTCTTGGTTACTGGAGCCCGTTCAGGTCTGCTCTCCACTGAGCTGAGGTGTTGTGTGTTGCATCCATCTCCCATATGCTCTTCCAGTATTGCTCTGTCTCCAGCCTTGGTAGGTGTGCTGTTCTCATATTTTTTCCCTGCCACAGAGAGTATACCTTGGATGGTTCAGTGGTGATCACGACACACCTGTTCAGTGGTTATTCAAGTATAATACTCATAGTGCCATATCATTGGAGAGCTGTCTTTATTTCTCCCTTTCTTACTTCCTGGTGACACCAGCTTCTTCTGTTCTGTGTGAAAGGATGTTCTCAAAGGCTGGGGAAGGTGTCCCTAAAAAAAGAAACCACTGAGGCCCATCTACTGTGGAGAAATATTCCTGAATAATAATAATAAGAAAGAGGTGCTTACACATTTCCTGCACACCAAGCACAATAACAAAGGAAATAACTGTACTCCAAACAAAAAGGGGGAACCGGATCAATCTCACCTGCTGCCTCATTATTATTGAGGCAGCAGGTAGAGAGGCAGAGAAAACACAAGACTTAAATACACAAGAGGATAATGAGGGAAGTGGAAACGGATGAGGAGTACGGCTGAACATAATTACATTGACTAGACCAGGGGAAGCAAAACCAAACACAAGCACACAGAACAAAGGACTGTCAAAATAAAACAGGAAGTAAGGCAAAAGACGCAGACTAGATGGTGAACACCAGGAACTAGAGATGAAGACAAAAAACAAACTCACAACAAAAGAAACCCAGAACAGACAAAATATGGCAAAAGAAAACACACTGGGTCAAAAGGACCCCGGACCATGGCAGCCAGTGGAGGTTCCCTCCCATAGATGGAGCTCCCACAGCCAAAGGATAAGAGCCCCAAGAGCCGTCCAACAACCAGCAGAGTCCAGGGTGTGGGAACACCTGCCCATCCCTCCAACGTCCAAGTGCTGTGTGTGTGTGTGTACGCATTGGGATGAATTATTATGACTGTGTGAAAGCTGTAGTGCTGTTAAAATTGGAGGGACAGCTGTAACATAAGCACTGAGCAACATGTATAGTGTGACATGTCTACGATGTAATTAAAAAGGAGGGACCGGACATGATGTTTTCTCTGTGTTATTGTAGAGTCTTTACCCACAATACAAAGCGCCTTGAGGTGACTGTTTTTCTTTGTTTCTCCCTGTTGGTGTTCATGTGTCCTTAATGTTACACACATTTAGCATGTAGTGCTGCTGTGTGTGAACAGTTGGTTGATGAATAGATTTCTTAAAAGGGTACCTGATTAAGTATGAAAATACTAAAACTAATACTGAAACTAACTAAACCAAGCATGAAACCAAAAATAAAAACAAGCAAAACCACTCTGAAAACTAATTAAAACAAACTGAATTAGAGAAAAAAGGTAAAAACTAACTAAAACTAAACTATAATGTAAAATCCAAAACTATTATAACCCCATATTCCTGACACCATTGTTTTTGTCTCTGTCTCTGTTCTGGTCATAGCCTTGTGGTCTCTCTCTGATCCTCAATCTGATTGGCTGTTCCAGATGTAAACAGATACAGAACAGTACTTTGACCTTTAACCTCTCTGCTCTGTTGTTTCCTCATTCAGACCACAAAAGCATCACAGCTGAGTCTGGACAGAGGGTCACTCTGCCGTGTCGAGGTCCAAATGACATCAAATTTTTACATTGGAGCAGAGCTGACCTGGAGCCAGAATATCTCCTTGTTTACCGGGATGGGCAGTTTGTTCCAGATTACCAGCATCCATCTTTCAAGAGTCTAATGGATCTGCAGGACAGACAGATGAAGGATGGAGACGTGTCTCTGATTCTGAGGGATGTGACGACTGCTGATGTTGGAACATACCAGTGTCGTGTCTTCATGGAGGAAACTCGCTCATGGAAGCTCAGCATCATCAACCTGAGTGTTCCTCCAGGTGAGTCAGTAGAGTTCATTGTGTCTATGATCAGAGGTGAAGCTGCTTCCTGGTTTTGTTTCTTTGGAAGGCTCGCTGGATGTTAGAGGTTGACATATGTTTAGCCAGCTGTTGGCTTTTTGGCTAGTAATGTAAGGCAAAGGGAACAGACAAGACTTTACACTTGCAGTCATGGAGGGTCAGTGGAAATGGAGAGACTCAGTGAGAGAGTGGTCATAAGAGGCCATATGGATAAGTATATGTAACATGGATCTCTTACTTGTGGTCGGGAGAAGTGTGTGCATAAGAATTTTCTGAATGTGGATTGCTAATCAGAGGTGGCTTGGGGTAATGGTGGGAAGGCAGGTTAGAACACAAATACGGTGATTAACAAAGTGAGTCTTTGGGGCCAAGTGACATTTGTTCTGGCTGTGAATGGTGATCTCCATGTCATGGAGCAAGTAGATTTAGCAGGTAGGTTAACTGGATCCCAGAATGGGGAACTGAGGAAAACATGGGCTAACCATCAATTCCTGTTTCCCAGGAATTGATGGTTAGCCCAGAGCAAACATCTGAAAACTGGTGAGTCACACATGCGGGCTATGGTTGCAACGGCCACAGTTTTCCACGCATGTGCAAATTAATAAACAGCACTCGCGGATTCACGAGTGCTGCTTGTGCTTTTCTTGTGTTTTTGCCGTTTTGTAACTCAGCGTTGTGTGCAGCAGCGATCCAACCTCATCAGTCCACACAGAACCTCTCACACTGGGCATTTTGTAAGTAATGAATAATCTGTCGTGCTTCCTACTGTGTCCTACACGCATGCGCGTCTTATGTAAACAAGCTTTGCAAAAAGGTAACAAAGCAACTTGTGGCCTGGCATGGGAACTGCATCGTTTTCATCGTTTCACGTGTCAGCGTGTAAACGGAAGGCTGAAACCAACAAAACGACATCGTTTTCACTGGAAACGCTGTCGTGTAAACGGGGTGAGAGTCTCTTCTGTACCTGACAGCTGACACCTCACACCTGTTTCTCACCTGCAGGTCCATCAGGAGGAGGCCCAGACGATGGAGGGAACAAGGGTAGATCTGTTGGACTGGCAGTCGGTCTGACAGGTGTTGTTGTTGTTGTGACAAAAAGAAGACATTTTACTAACCCCCCACTTACACCTCTGGCTGTGCCTCTGGAGTAGGTTCTGAGTATAATCTGTGCACCAGAGTCATCATAGTTTTGTGTTTTCTGGTTGGTTTGTATTTCGTCCTTTGTTTTTATTTCAGTTTGGTTTCAGTTGGTTTCCACAAGAAAAATTTTAGGAAAATCAGTTCAGGCCCTCTTCCATGAAGCAGGTTCAGCTCCAACTCTGAGTTTGTTAATCCCAAAATGAGGAAAGTCAGGTTTTCAGTTCCAGGAAGAGCTGACTCCAACTCTGAGTCAGTTACCATGGTAACAGACTCTGTGACCCTAACCTGGCAGGTTTTATCCAACAAACTCTGAGTGTCTCTCTGACTCCGCCCCTCCTGCTGCACCTGAACCACCTGTCTGACCCTCCCATTCATGTCCTCCTTCATAAAGTGTCTGTCAGAGCGTCAGAGCAGTGAATTCATCTACAGACGTTTATGTTCCTACGAGCTCTGAAATCCCAGTTAGACGTTAGTTTGTTGTTTTTGTGGTAACATGAAGCTTTTACAGTCGTTCACTCGTCAGCAGGCTGTGAGGGCGGAGACAGCGATGATGTCACGCATTTATAATGAGGCAGCTGCAGCTGTCAGACTGTCAGTCAGCTCCTCTGAAACATTTACTGTAGTTACTGCAGCATCACTGTTACATCACACTGATCTGGATGAAGCTGCTGACACAGAACACACTGATCAGTGATCAATGATCCATCATTGGTCGTGTTGGAAAAGCTCACTGATGGAAAAATGTCTGATCCTGGAGATGATGGGAATGTTTGAGTGAAGGTGGCTGTAGTTCAGAGTTTGAATTTTGACATATTTTCCCTTAAAAATCACCTAAATCTGAGATCACGGCTCTATAACGGATCAGCAAACCATATCTGACTCCACCTGAATCCTCCATTAAAAGAATAAAGTGAGGGTGCTATTCCATCCATAGAGTACGTTTTTACTGTATGATTATGTAAACAAATAAACGGCCACAAATCTGAAACTGTCATAAACTGCAGCAAAAACAGTTTGTCCATCAGGCTGCAGCTCAATAATTAGATTTGATAAATCAAAAGTGAAATAAGAATCAAGCTTCATCTGATGGAGATGAAGTTGTGTAAATGATGACTGATTGAACTGACTCTGATCAGCTGTTCCGGAACGGGAAACTCAGAGTCGCCGATCTCAGAGTTGGTCAACTCGGAGACTGTTTTTAAACTCAGTTTGTTGAACCTGCTTCCTGGAATAGGGCCCAGGTATTAGAAATAAAACCGATGTCTGAAAGTCTCAATAAACACGTCCATCAATGATATCCAACTGTTATCAAAGAAACAGCTCCTGAATTTTTAATTTTCTTTAAGTTCAGCCTCTTCCAGCTCCTCTGGCATCCCCAAGCCAGCCAGGAGATATCACGGGGCAGTATCATGGGGGTCAGCGCTGACATCAATGTCAGAATAGCGTCACACTGAATTTCATAATTCTGCAACATAAAGCCTGTAAATACGTTTCAACATGAAAATAGAGAAAATGTTATTTTCCTTCAGCTTTCATGCTGGATTGGTCAAATATGACAGGTTGTAGCAGAGAAACAAAAATATCAGCACACTGTTGGGACCAGGAAGAACACAGCTCTGGAGTTTCCGGATGTTGCCGGCGGAGACCCTCGAGATGCCGGCAGCATTTCTCTCACACAGCTGCTGAGTGTGTGTGTGTAACTGTTTATTGTATTAATATCTACTTTATGTTTTTAAACCAAAGAATGTCGTCCTGTGACACTTCGAGTAGATTATTATTCACACCTACGTTCAATCTTTAATACACAGGTTTATAATGTTACACTGTACAAGTGTCACAGGAAACTTCTGACAGGAAATGATACTTACACCAAAATTATCCAAATAATAAACCTTAAAAAAGAGATTTGATTCATATCACAACATTTATCAATGCACACACCTGTTCATGTTTCATCATCACCATGTGTTCCTTTAATTACTCCAGTGGGAGCGAGATCAGAACTTTTCTATTACACAGAAACTGTAAAGATCAGAAAGTTTGAGTCATTTAAAGAGTCTTTGTCCTGTCATAGTGTATGTATTCCCACTGTGTGTGTGTGTATGTGTGTGTTACACCTCTTTTTGCATTAAAGTAGAGTTTCCAGTGCAGCAGCTCCCTCTAGTGGCCATATCTAAATCCTAGTGTTGCAGTCAGTCATCAGTGTGTCTCTGCACAGCTGTAATTAAAATGTGTTCAGAGGGCCTCAGTGTGTGAATGGTTCCAGTTCAGCTCCATAACAGCAGCGTCCCTGGTTTGATTCCTGTTTCAGCTCATATCTGCCTCACACACACACACACACACACACACTGCCTCTGCACCAATAGTGTTGCTGGTGCTCAGAGGAAGAGGGCGGGGCTTTACTTGGTGTCAGTGAGAGAAATGAAAAAAGCTCAAATGAGCGAGAAGGACGATGAAGGAAACATCTGTGCTGTGTCTGCTCTGTAAGTAGAATCTCTGTGTTTGTTTGAATGATTGACCTTTGACTGTCTGCTCTCCTGATAACTGATGATGGAGGAGAAGACATGAAAAACAAATCAGGCTGAATTCAAGTTCCAAACACCATGAGGACCAACTGCAGGTCTGAACTGACTCTTTATCTTTGCTCAGGAGGAAACACAGCAGGCAGTGAAAAGCTCAAATCAGTCCCTGAGTACATGAACACAGCTGCACAGAGGACACATCACTGTACTGTGATGCTGAGGAGGAGAGGTTTTGTGTAGAAGAACAGTTCAATCAGGAGAGCTTGTTAGTACAAGTTAAAGATAATATATTGATGAGAGGAAATCCATTAAGCTGTTTGGAGGTTAGACCGATGGCCCATCGAAGCAGAATCGAGTCCCAGGGCAGGACACACTGGAGTCCACATGCTGGTGGTGGTGTAGATAAAGATGGTGGGTTGCACGAAAGAGTCTGCAGGGAAGAGAGCCAGGTAGCAGTAGTGGAGGCTGAAGAAGGTGGGTAGAAAGATAATTGGAGGAGAGCAATAATGTCAGCTTTGACAGCGTGGGAAAGCAGAAGTGATGAGGAGAATAAACCAGCAGGCACAGAAGTGGATCCAGATCTTCCTCATTTAACTAAGCTTCATTATTGTCAGGGGTAGCACGGTGGCACAGTGGGTAGCACTGTTACCTCACACCAAGAAGGTCCTGTGTTTGAGTCCACCATGTGGCTGGGCCTCTCTGAGTGGAGTTTGCAGGTTCTTCCACAGTCCAAAGACGTGCAGTAGTTAGGTCAGGTTAACTGGTGTGGATGGTTGTCTGTCTCTGTTGGCCCGTCCAGGGTGTAACCTGGTCTCTCATCCCATGGCAGCTGGGCTAGGCTACAGCCCCCCCACCCCCAACACTGAACTGGATAAGTGAAAGCAAATCGATGGATGAATAGTTTAATGCACATAATCAGAATACATTTTTTAACCTGGGATAGAGTTCAGAGTGTGTGAACATGTCACTATCAACTGTAAACTAAATGTCTTCCAGAAAACATGGTGTTAGAGTGAGTTAACTTCTCAGGTTAACCGGGGACTCTGAACTGTTTCAGGTCTGTCAGCTGTTTGTGTGGATGTTGTTCTTTGTGTGTTAATGTCAAACCAACCTGAGTGTCATTTCTCTTTAGTTCTGAT
The DNA here is from genome assembly GCA_024447675.2 of Pterophyllum scalare. NCBI lineage: Eukaryota > Metazoa > Chordata > Actinopteri > Cichliformes > Cichlidae > Pterophyllum > Pterophyllum scalare. Next base: position 25,873 of record JAMQGT020015408.1, on the reverse strand, counting down.
CTCACTGCTGAGCTGCACAACAAACCAAGGTCAGTAACCTTCTTCTGTCACAGCTTCAACCTGATAAATGCTCACTAATATGACCTGTTTGGCTTCATGTTTCAGAACATAAAGCATAAAACTACTGAATGAATATATAAGCAACACACCATTTTCAGTCCCTGTACAAACAAAGAGAGCTTGGTCTGTATAACCGGCAGTAAGTCTTGTTTCCTGTGGGTGCTGAAATTCACCAGGGCTGCCCTTCATTAATAATGGACAGAATTTCTAGGCGTAGCCATGGGGTGGAAGGTTTCCCCTTGGTGGCCGCAGAATCTGGTCTCTGTTCTTTGCAGATGATGTGGTCCTGTTGGCTTCATCAGGTGGTGGACTCCAGCTCGCACTGGAACAGTTCACAGCCAAGTGTAAAGTGGCTGGCATGGCATGAATAAGCACCTGTAAGTCTGAGGCCATGATCCTCAGCTGGAAACAGGGTGGAGTGCCCATTCTGGCTCAGGGACAAGTTGCTCCTCCAAGTGGAGGAGTTCAAGTATCTCAGGGTCTTGTTCACAAGTAACAGGAGAAAGGATCTCTCCCTTTGAGATAAGTAAGAAGTGCAGCCATTCAGGAGGGGCTCAAAGTAGAGCCACTGCTCCTCCATCTCAAAAGCAGCAGGATACCTCCTGGGCACCTTTTGGTTGAGGTGTTCTGGGCATGTCTCACCAGGAGGAGTTCGAAGATCAGACCCAGGACATGCTGGAGAGATAATCTCCAGCATGTCCTGGGTTTGCACTGGGGTCCCCCCAGATGAGCTGTTGGAGGTGGCTGGGGAGAGGGAGATCTAGGCTTCAGTGCTTAGGCTGCTGCCATCACGACTCAGAAGAAAGGGATGAACGGATGGATGGATGGATGGAACACCATTTTACCAAGTGAACAGATCATCAGTTTTTCATTGTAACCCTCACAGCTCGTCTGACTGTGAGTCCCAGCAGCTCTCAGTTCTTTGAAGGAGACTTTGTGTCTCTGAGCTGTGAGGAGGACGACAGCTCTGCTGGATGGACTCTGAGGAGGAACACAAGCAAACTACAGAGGACTCAGTGTGGAGATGGGTGGGGAAGATGGTCTGGTTCTTCCTGTAACATCAGCTACGCTTACCCATCAGACAGTGGAGTTTACTGGTGTGAGTCCAGAGAGGGTGCCATCAGTAACATGGTTCAGCTCACAGTCACTGGTAAGCTGAGTGTGTGGAGTTAGTGTTGATGAAGCTGTGTGTAAATGGATGAAATGCTGTAGTTTGTCTCTGTGTTGAGGTGGATCAGTGATCCTGCAGAGTCCTGTCCTCCCTGTGATGGAGGGAGATGACGTCACTCTGCTCTGTCAAACAAAGACCACTCCCTCCAACCTCCCAGCTGCTTTCTATAAAGATGGCTCCCTCATCAGGAAGCAGCCTACAGGTCACATGACCATCCAGCATGTTTCCAGGTCTGATGAAGGCCTCTACAAGTGTGACATCAGCGGTCATGGAGAGTCTCCATCCAGCTGGATCACTGTCACAGGTGACACACTCACCTGTCTGTGTTTCTGCAGCTTTCAACATTCACAATGTGACCACAACTTAATGACTGTGTTTGCTTTATTTTAGGGAGACACACCACCACACCTCCACCTACCTCCACACCTCCATCTAAAATCAGACCTCCACCCACCTATACACGTCCACCTACCACCACAGCTCCACCCACCACCACACGTCCACCTACCATCACAGCTCCACCCACCACCACATGTCCGCCCACCACTGCAGCTCCACCCGCCACTGGAGCTCCACCCACCACAACCACACCTACATCCACATCTCCTCCTGGTTCCATCTCCGTCACTCTTTCTCCATCACTCTCTCCTCCTGTTCTCTCTGTGATGCTGTGTGTTGGATCAGTCTGTGTTGTGGTTCTACTGGTGTTACTGGTTCTGCTGGTGTGTGTTCACAGGAAACCTGAAGGTGAGACTTCCTGATGTTTCGTGGATGACTTTGTTTAGTAGAATAAAGTTCATATTCATTCTCATCCCAGTAACAACTTTCTGCTGATCATTTCAGCAGGTCAAGGAGAAGCTGGAGAGGATGACCTCATCACTTACGTTGTATACATCCAAACATCAGATCATCAACAACAGCCAATCAGACGATGCAGAGGTAGTCCTGTGTTTCCTTCATGGTTTTGAGGTCGATGTTTGAAGAGTTAAATATGCCCAGAGGGGAGTACCTCTGGGCACAAAGTTAGATAACTGTTACGTGGGTAGATCTGATTCCAGAGGGACTTGGAACATTTCAGTTTGGATGGGGACATTGTCAATTTGAGCTTTTTCCTTTTCAAATTCACCCACTTCTTCATAGTTTAATGGACGTTGGTAGTCACTTATTGTGCCTTTGTAATCATTAATTTGGTTTTTTGTTTAGATTGTTTCATGTGCATGTTTTTCCTTTAGAATTCCTCCCCCGTGTGTGGAGTCTCTTGTGTCTGTTGTCCTTGATGTGGCTGTCTCCCCACGTGGTGTTGTTTGCATTTCCGTTTCCCTATCTTCTCACTTCCTGTTTTATTTTGCCAGTCTCATGTTCCGTGGCCTTTGTTTCCTGCTTTTCTTCACCTTGTCTTGTTTGTATCATTCTGCTCACCTGCTTCTACTTCTTTTTTGTAGTCCTCAAGTCTGTAGTGGTTTTCACGTTTTCCTTTGTATCAGCCTTCAAATAAACAGCTCACTTTCTGTTTAAATCCTATTTGCCTCCACCCATCCACCCTATTTGCCTCCACCCATCCTGCATTTGGGTCCTTACAACCTCCACGCTCCACAGTTAGCATCGGTTTTCGGTGACAGTACTGTCTGACCAGAGACAGATCCAGTGGACATGGATCTCTGTGAGCGGCAGCAAGTGGCTCTTACTATTCTAGAGAGGACAAATGAACTGAAGCCATGGCTGCCCGAGGCCAAACAGGAAGTAAGGGTATTAGCAATGCTGCTCATTGTCCACACAGCAGTAGCAGAGGAGCATCTAAGCCAGTACCTCATCCGTTTTTCCTCCTGGGTTGGTCGACATCAGGCCCCGGCCTGCTCCATGATTGACCGACCCCAGGGCCCTTCCTATGTCCTCACCTGAGAGAGAGACAGAAAACCATCCACCTATGGCCAATTTAGAGTGACCAGCTAACCTAACCCCAGTAACTGCATGTCTTTGGACTGTGTGAGGAAACTCACGGACACGGGGAGCACATGCAAACTCCACACAGAGAGGCCCGGGCCGAGGTGGAATCAAACCCAGACCTTCTACATGTCATTCCAGCTGTGAGGCAGCAGTGGCACCACCATGCTGCCCAACCTGGGCAAGTGAAATGGCCTGTGCAACTGGGTCTCATCTCAGACTGTTTTTGCCCATGTCTGGAGGCACCAGACCTCCTCAGCCTGTCAATGGCTCAGCCAGTCCTAAAACTGAGTCTCAAGACTCCAGCATCACCCTCTGGGTGGCTGTGTGGCCCAGGGGTCCTGCTCCACCTGAGAGGCCCGAGCTAAGGTCCAAGAATCTGACATTACCTGGGCCTGCTGGCTTACTTGTGGTTCCCAGGATACGTTCAGAGTAGAATGGGAGGCAGAGCCTTCAGCTTTCAGGCCCCTCATCTGTGGAACCAGCTCCCAGCTTGGATTCAGGAGACAGACACCCTCTCTATTTTTAAGATTAGGCTTAAAACTTTCCTTTTTGATCAAGCTTATAGTTAGGGCTGGATCAGGTGACCCTGAACCACCCCTTAGTTATGCTGCTATAGGCCTAGGCTGCTGAGGGGGGTCCCATATACTTTACTTTGTTCTTAATCATTAGTTATTATTAATCTCTGGCTCTCTTTTGTCCTGTCTCTCCCCTCACAGCACACGACTGCACCCCCCCTTCCCTGAGCCTGAGGTTTCTTCCTGTTAAAAGGGAGATGGTGTGATAATATGATGGGTTATGAGGACATTATGGAGGATGTGAAGGTTGATGAAGGATGTTAAAATGTGGTTTGTTGTAATGTAATTGTGTGTGTTGCTGACTGTGTGTTTGTGGTCTGTGGTTCCTGAAGCTAACAGCTCTGCAGTGGTCCAGCTTCCTGTTTCAGGTGTTTCAGCAGGAGGCAGGAACATGTGGGAATCATCACATGTTCATTAATGACTCACTGAAATGATGGAGGAATGAAACATCTCAGAGTTTTGACCCAAATGTGGCTCATCTGTGTTTTCCTTGGGTCACATTTGGCATTGAATAACATGTCACCTCAGCTGCAGGCTGTCCCTGTACGGCCCAGATGTGAGGTGTGCTGTGACTGTTCAACATCTGCCCTGCAGAACATGCAGCAGTGCTGTGACTGAACCATCGATGCTGAAAGCAGCCCAGATGTGCGTGCTGTCTGTGCACACAGAGAGGATGAATCAGTCATTAATTTGAGATGTACATGAAGAGAGCCTGAAGAGAGCAAAGGTCATTAACAGTGTGCTCTCAGCCTCTCAGACATGTAAAACCACAGCAGCTACTTCCTGTTGCTGAGTCTGAACAAGGTGAGACGTCTCACCGCAGCGTGTCCTGCTTTAGCTAATGATTGTGTTCAAGTTAGGAACATGTTTCCTTTGTGTTGTGTGCTGCAGTGTGTCAGTTTGTATCAACAGCACCTTTGTGGTCGTTCACAGTTGTTTCTCACAGAAACAGCCGCCAGTTATTTCTGATCACAGCACAGGAGTTAAAATAAGACCAGAGTGCAAAGCTGCTGCAAAAACCCATCACTCACCTCTGCATGCTCTTCACAGCTGCAGCGTAATACAGTACCTGCAGTCATTTACCTGTTTATCCTGCAGGCACGGACTCAGCTGCAGTCTATCCAGCATTGAGATCTGAAGGCCTCAGTGATGGAGCAACCACCATCAGACGGAGGCTCCAGGTACACCTGCTCTGTAACAGAAACAAGCTAGCTGCGAGCCCTGCTTCCAGCCACCATGCTAAGCTAACCACATCCTGACTCAAGCTCAGAGCTCAGACTCATGAACATCAAATTTTCATGCCTCTGTCTTTATTCAGAAGAAGCTGAAATACTTGTTTCTATTGTTAAAGTGGACCTTCTCTGCTTTTATTATTAGCTGACATTTATTCCAAAGACAGATGTTCATAATGATCTTATTCCACATGGAGTTTCAAATAATGTCAGCAAACATTCAGCACCAAAAGCCACCTCACAGATGAGGCTGCTCTAAATGCTCAGTTTCTGCTCCTCCTCTGTATAATATCATCGACAGGAGCAGTTACCTAAGCTCCACCCACCTGTTATTCAAACCTTCTACCGGTGAGGGACAGCCAATCAGAAAAATGTTGGCTTAAAGAGGGCGGAGCTAAAAGAGATGAAGGAGAAAGAAAGCTCACTCAGAGCTGTGACTGCAGCAGAGCTGCTCTAATAAAATGCGAGGGTAAAGCTGCAGTAAAGCTCCACTTCAGTTTTTCAGTTTGGAGATTTAACCAAAGAAGATCTGAAAACAGAAGTTACAGAGCATCAAACACACAAAGCACACACACACAAACTGCAGCCTTTAACTGTGAGTGTCATTGCTGTAGGGTGTGTTTCTGACTGCAGCCACACCGGGCTGCACGGAGCACAGGAGGACAAGAAGTCAGACACAGGAAGTCCAGGGAGAATCCAGTCAGCTTCCAAAATAAAAGACCTGAATGCTTTGTTCCAGGTGTGACTGGTGTAGTCCCAGGATCACAGCTGCATTTTGTAACTGCTGCCGTTAGCTCGCTCACACTTGCACACCATCGGAGCAGCAGCGACATATCCTCCTCCTGCTGCATGGTTGTCCTCTCTGTCACTATGTAGCCGAGACACTGATCCCACTGAACTTCCTTCAAATGAGAAGAGAGCCTGACGAGCAGCAGCAGTGAATATATAAAGAAAGCAGAGAAAGCAACACTAAACCCACACTAGAGTTAAAGATCAGCACAGCTTTGAGTCTCCTTAAGTTCAACCTGCAGTTACAGTGTGAGCAGCATGAAGCTCTGTGACTGCATCTGAACTGGTCCCAGTACAGTGTGAACTGGGACTGTGTGATGCAGAGAGGTGCAGGTTGGAGGTCCTGATTGAACTCCAAAGCTTGTGATCATGTTTCCTGTTGTGTGAACTGTGTGTGTTTGTGTTCAGACTTTAAACCAGAGCCAGACGTCGTCTACTCTTCACTGAAGTAGTCCACCAGTCCAACCACTGACGTCCAGCTGCTGCTCTCTGACTGCTCCCCCAGCGCCTCACACCTCAGACCATCCACATGTACGAATGTTACAGACCATAATGACCCACATTACTGACTGGAAGTCAGAAAATTACTTAACTGGACTCCAGTTGATTTCCATCCTCAGTAACGTCACTGTGATTTATGTTTTATTGGAGTTTGTTGATCCTGTTCTTGCTCTCGCTGCAGTGATTTAGTTTTAGCAAAGAAACCTTTTCCACTGACCTTTAACCTCTCAGCCTGGCTGTACTACTTTAATGGCTGTAATAGTGATGTGTATAATAATGATTCCTCTGGGATCACTAAACTTACTCCATAATAACATTGTTTATTGATTTAACATTGTGTTTAATTATAATACAACAGACATGAGTCATTTACAGCTGCAGGAGAGGTCAAAGTTCACCGACTCTGATCCCAAACAGATGAAAGTGTTTAAAGGGAACTTCCAGAAACCTCAGCACATTAACCAAACAGTGTGGTGATGAACAACGAGCTCTGCAGCAGATTATTGGCCTCTATCACTTTGTTCCAATAACTCAATGTGTAAATAATCAAGAGGATCAATGACAGAGACAATAACTGATATGGAAGATGATGTCAGGATGTGATGAAAAATGTCCTTTTTAGGAGTTTAACCTTAAAGATGTTCTGCTTTCAGTGAAGCTCAATAAACCTATAAAATCAGTAAAGCTGTAGTGAGTCTGTACTTTAAAGGTGTGGTGTGGGTTCCCTCTTTGAATCGACTGCTTACTGCTTCATGGATCTGCAGCCTTCTTCAGACGTTCCTCCAACAATAAATGTCCAAACCTCTGAACTCCGAGAGCGTAGCGCTGCTTTAAAGAGCTGCAGAGGCGCCCGCAGACCCTCGTCTCTCCATCTGTTTCACTTTAATGAACTCTGCAGCGTCTCCGTGCTCGAACAGCATCAGGCCAGCGCAGAGCGGCTCGCTGAATGTGGTCCGGACCCTGTGGAGGAGGGTCCTGGTTTTGAGAGACGCTGTAGAAGGACAGGACCCCTGCTCTGTGATCCAGGTACACTCCCACTCTGGAGGAGCGAGCACCCGAGAGCACGGGTTGGACTTTGTTGTTGTGGAAAAACTTAAAACTGCTGCTGTCACAGCTCAGTGCCCACGACTGATCATTCAACCCAAAAACACACTGGTTCAGATCCCCTGCTCTGCTGATGCTCTTGTATGCGACACCATGAGTCATTATTAACACCATAATGACGCCTGATTATGCCACGTCAATGTTGAATCTCTGTGAAACTTTGTCAAAACGATGTTGGATTCTGAAGTTCTCTCTTCTTCTTCCCAGTCAGACCATTTTCCTCATGTTCTCTTTAAAATTATTGGTTTGTTCTTCACACATCAAGGTTAATTAGGGAGTTCCACAGGGTTCCATGCTTGGACCCATTCAAATTACATTACACATGCTTTCCTTAGGCAGTATTATTAAAAGGTGTAACCGCCATAAATTTAACAGAGAAAGAAAATTCAATTCAATTTTATTTTATTTGTATAGCAACAAATCTCAACAAAAATTCACCTCAAGGTGCTCTGAATTGTGGGTAAAGACCCTACAATAATACAGAGAAAACCCAAACAACCCCTTTATGAGCAAGCACTTGGCGACAGTGGGAAGGAGAAACTCCCTTTAATAATCATCTGATCCAGCCCTAACTATAAGCTTCATTAAAAAGGAAAGTTTTAAGCCTAATCTTAAAAATAGAGAGGGTGTCTGTCTCTTGAATCCCATATATATATATATATATATATATATATAAAAATATATATATTCATCCATCCATTCATTCTCTTCTGCTTATCCAGGGCCGGGTCGCAGGGGCAGGAGCCTAAGTGTTTCCCTCTCATCCAGTGGGACCCCAAGGCATTCGTAGCCCAGCTGAGAGATATAATCTATCCAGCGTGGCCTGTAATTCATTATTATCAGGCTGTCCTAAAAACTCCCTGAAAAGCCTTCAGCTGATCCAAAATGCTGCAGCTAGAGTACTGACAGGGACTAGAAAGAGAGAGCAGATTTCTCCCATATTGGCTTCTCTTCATTGGCTCCCTGTTAAATCTAGAATAGAATTTAAAATCCTTCTCCTAACATACAAGGTCTTGAATAATCAGGCTCCATCTTATCTCAAAGACCTCAAATTTCTGTTTCACCTCAATTGCTATTTTAACTCCTGATAATCTGGTATAATAAGTTGCTTTGTTTAGAATTGTGCTTGCTTATCTCATTATTTCACAGAATAGCATGATCAGATTAATGATAGTGTTGCTATCATTAATATCAGATAGCCATTAGGTTGTTTCAAAACCCTGACACAGTTCCAGCACAATTCTTTTGAGTGCTTCAGTGCTTCATAAAGCCTCTCTTTTCCCATCATTACAAAATGTTCAAAATCAACGGCCGGACGCTCTTTACTCAGTATGTTATACTTTGTGCCTTATCATTAAGATTTGAAGTGCTGCACATGCTTATAACCAACTGTCTGCTATTCTTTTCCTTTTGTCAGACCAGAAACAGTTTACTGCATTGTTTCCTCCCACTGGTTAAATTAGATTGTTTCCTTTGTTGTCACCTGATTGTTTAATCACTTAAAAACGATGAATTGATCATTACATAAATTTCTAGACAGTGACATCATTTTGAAGTCCTTTGATGATGATGATGCTCTTTAGTATGTAGCTGATGATGGATGATCAGAGAGGTCGTGTTGGTGTCCTGTGGAGATCATTCATGTTGAACACTCAGACCTGCTGTGCAGTCTGGTCTTTAGTTACGACACACTTCTTTATTATTGTCCAGTCCGACCTACCAAGCATCACTCTAACACCACTTCTTAAGATGACATTAAAACTGAAATAAGAGGAGTCTGTCAGACCTGTTCTCACTGACTTTCAGTTTTATGTAAACGTTAAATTTAATCTCATGTGCTCAGGTTTAAACTCAGGTTCTCTGAAAATACCGACAGGCTCACTTTTACCCTGGAAATGTCTGCTGTGCTGCTCTGCTCGCCATTTCTGTTTTTCTCTGCAGGTGAGACTTTTGCTTCGGTTTGGTTTATGGACTTTATTAAAGTCAGCGTGATTTACATGTTATGAATCCTTCTGGAATAGGGCTACAACTAAAGATCATTTTGGTAGTCGACTAATCTGTCAATTTTTTGTTATTTTTTAAAATTATTTAATTATTTTAATCTCAACTTACCTGTTCAAGCCTGCCCACCTGTTATCTTGTTGTGTCTTCTCACAGTTAAAATAATGACCCATAAAAATATGAGGTTGAAACTAGTCAAATGTATTTTAACATTAATGTGAACATCACAATAAATATCAAATAAGCAATGTCTCTGTGGCGAGAGCCCAGGATTGGATGGTATAATTGTTGGTGGAGTATGGAGGTAAGTAAATAAGAGAACCAGAATAATTTGGTAAATGGATTGCCAGACAACACCACCCTGGGAATTTCAGATTTTAACTGCAGGCATGCACAAGTTCGCCCACTAATGAGGCAAGAGACGAGGTTCAACGTTAAAAACAATACAATTTTATTTTAAGAAAAATTATTAAAGTGCAAAAGTCATAAAAGCAAAAAAACCAACAAAAATATGACCAGTAGCTGAGACCCTATGGGGGACAGGAACCAGTGTGAAGGAGGATTGAATTCCAAAACAACAAAGAAAGTTAAAGCAAACTAATCATCCAGACACATGACGACCACACCCTTGAGTGAATCCCAGAAAAACACAGCAAACAGGAAGACAAGGGGTAGGGGGAAACCCCCACCCACACCACTACACTACTGACTGTTTATGGACTGTGAGGGCTGGGCTGAAGTATAGTGGGACCGCCCCGGTGTGTCCATAAGAACACCTCGAGAATCAGGATGTCACCGAGAACTTTAATTAGGATCATGCAGCACGGCTATACACAGAGTTCAGCATGTAGGGATCACAGATGCAACTTGTGGTCTAAAAAAGAAATAAAATAAACACTGGTTTATAACACTAACACAAACATACACTACACATATTACCGAACAAACAAGAGGAAACTGACATGGATATACTGTTTATAGTCAAACATGTCCCTTTAACTATGGATCAAGTGGATCGAGAGTGAATTAGCGCTCCACTCCATAACATTGTGCTCAATAAACCCTCTCATTAATTTCATCAGTTGACAGTAATGCAAACAGATACAAACTGATTAATATATAGCTGGCACAGCAAAAAAACCACTAGCTTAGCCTCTGACACTTATGCAAGTGTAACTGGTCCCGCTCTGCCTCCGAACTTTAGGCTGCGGCGACCTCTCTGCGTTGTGTTGTGTAAAAGAACTGGAGGAGTCGACTGTTTCTAAGCCAGCTGATACAGGTTTATTCTCCCAAAGGTGTCTGTCTGTTTGAATAAACAATCACATTAAATAATAATCAATAAATAATCACATTAAGAACATCCAACCTGTACAAAAGGGTCCCATAGTTTATATGTTGCTATGTTTTAGTTTGGCTGCTAGTTTGTGGAGAGTTGTGATTTCCCACAGTCCTGTGTTCCTTGAAGTAGTCTTGCATTCTGCTCCGTGTGAGAGTTGGATCAGGCAGATGCAAGACGATCTGTGCCACTCAGTGAGTTGTGCTTATGAGAGATGTGCGCGTTTCTGATGAAAGTAAGTAACTGCTATTATAGATGGTTATATTCCTCTGTTTATAAGTGAAGTTTGTTAGTAGTATGATTAGTATAAGCTAAGCAAATGGAGGCTAGCTCTCGTGTTATGTGCAAAGCTGATGCTAATCTGCAGCCTGTGAGTTAGCTATGTGCTACTTGTGTAGCTATTTTGGTCCTGGAGTGATGAACACATATAACTGAGATTGTATTATTGGATGTTGGTGCACCTAATTGTGTTGAGTTATGCTTATTATTTCTTTCTCTGTGTTGCAGAACCACACCCCCACCTACACATACCTATGTACATAAACGGGCATCTTATGTCCCAGTGTATTCAGAGCTAGGTCTGCTCTTCTGTAACAACCAGGGCTAACTAATAAAGCCCATGTGTGAAGCTGCACTCCTGTCTCCTCTCTTGCTGTCTCACACAGGTGGAATCAATAATATTAGCCACGCTCATCATCCTGGCTTTGAAGTGGTGTTCTGGCCGACACTCCAGGTTGAAGGTGGGCTCAAACACGTCCAGCACCTTACAGTCCCCTAAACATCAAGTTATCTCCCCTACACAACCACATTATAATGTGGTCTGTGAGAATAACAAGCAGGCTTTGAACTGTTTTTTAACACTTTTATCGTATTTAACTTAACACGAGCGTAACCCTTCCGCTCCTCGGCAGCGCCTCCAGCCGACTTAGGAGAGAGGCTGAAACCACAGGAAGTGGCACGTACAGAAAGTCAAAGGTCACACAAAAATAAAAGCTCCCAAAATAAAATCTAGAAAACAAATTCATATGTATGAAAAATAATAACAAAACCAAATAACAGTGGCTGAATTTTTGGTGAAATACAAATAAATCATATCTTTTTAAATACACCCATTACTCAAGAATGGCTCTATATAAACAGGCTAAATGCTACTGCCAGCTGCTAACATTAGCCGCTAATGCTACCGAGCATAGACATATATACATAGATGCCTCGTTGACTGGGTTGGCCCACTGATTTGACTTAATTGTATGTCCGCCAAATTGGAGGAGGCAAAGCGCTGTGAACTAATACAAGTGAATGGACTGAACTTCATAAAGCACCTTTCTACAAAGTTATTTAAGTTCATTCACACATTCAAATATGCACTAATATACACTGGGAAACTGTTAGGCACAAAAAATAATTTTGTTTTCAAAATGTTAGAATGGCCAAATATGATCAAAAACAATTCTTCAGTCTTACCTGTGAAAGGTAATCCCATGTGATCTCGTTTTGACTGTAAAATTGTTTGAAAAACTCCACACAGCACCAGAGTGCAGCATCTCTCTTATGTTATGTTGGCCGCTTTTGCCCTCTCCAATATGGCGGCAACGTTGACGTACGAGTCAGCGCTCAATGCGGCGTCTAGGCATATATGGCTATGCTACCAAGTATGTAATGTGTGAGCTGTCTGCTACATCCCATAGTCCCATAATCTAACAACTGCCACCTCCACCACCACAGCCTTCAGCAACTAAAATGAAATCAAATCAGGGAAAAATAGAAACAATTGTTGAACAGAACAACAAACAAATGAACAAAAACAGGGGCCATAAACGCCCCCCACACACACTCATTAAAACTGTGTATGAACCCACATTAAAACCAAACATCGGAAGAATGGCTTAAGCTGCAGCGCACGAAGCCGAGCGCCGCAGCTGATACTGCTACCGTCTGCCGGCAAATGAGCTGTGCCACAAACCAAGTGGCAGCAAGACCCAGAACCAGACCGCGGCAATGATGCAATGCAGCAGCAAAAGCCAACTTTATCTGACAGGGCACAGGCTAAAATCAAAGACAGCCCTACAACATCCAGAGCCTTCAGGAGAATCTCATCCACCCCAGGGGCCCTGCCAGCAAGGAGTTATTTAACCACCTCATTGACCTCACCACCCCCGGTGATGGGCAAGTCAAATTAGAGGCATAGCACTGGATTGGTTTAAGTCATATCTGAGTGACGGAAGTTTCTCGGTGAATATGGGTGAATATTCTTCTTCTGTAGCCTCTCTTTCCTGTGGTGTGCCACAAGGTTCTATTTTGGGCCCATTACTGTTCTCTTTATATATCTTACCACTGGGATCAATTTTTAGGAAGTATAACCTGTCCTTTCATTGTTTTGCTGATGACATTCAGATTTACTTTCCATTGAGAACAAAGGCTCCTGATTCATTACAGGTTTTCTCAAACTGCCTGAATGACCTAAAGAATTGGTTAAGCATAAATTTCCTTCATCTTAATGAAAGCAAAACAGAGATTATGTTCGGTTGTACTGAAAAATTGAAGGACTCTGCAGCTTCTGCTGGACATCTCGGGTTATGCATCCATAAATTTGTTAAAAATCTTGGTGTGATTATCAACAACTCCTTTGACTTTGATAGGTAGATTAGTTCTGTGGTGAAAACTAGTTTTTTTTGGCTAAAGTGAAGCGTTATCTTTCTTATAATGTCTTTGAAAGAGTCATACATACTTTTATCATGTCAAGACCTGATTACTGTAATTCTTTGTATGTAGGTTTACCAAAGATGGTTTACCAATGAAACAAAGAGTGAAAAACTTAAAGGGGTCTGAATACTTTCTGTACCCACTGTACCTGAAATGGTGGCACTCAGCAAACATAATCCATGAGAGCTTGTCTCTGACAGGTACACTCACAGAAACATTCCTGTACAAACATTAACAGGTATCAACAATGCACTGACGTACCCGTCCATAGCTGACGTCACAGCTCCATGGTTCGGCGTTTTAAATGCTCAGCATTGCAGCGATGCTGCTGTGGAAGGAAAGCTCTGCTTTGCACAGTCAGCTTTATTTTGGTTTCTGTGAAACGCTCCCACACCTTTGACATTGTGTCTCTATTTTCTTTCATTTTCTCCACCCTCCTCTCTGCCTCACCATCATTATGTTGTTATGTTCTTCTTCATTGGTTTTCTTTTTATTGGCAGACAATGGAGGCAATACTGCCCTCATATCTTCCTGTAGTGTATTGCAATTTAAAAAAAATCACACAATAAGGGCAACAAAATAGATGGATGGGTTTACAAGTCCGACAAAACAATGAAATTCCACGTCAACAAATTTTTGTAGTCGACGTCATCGATTACGTTGATGAATCGTTGCAGCCCTATTCTTTATAAATTATTTGCGTACTCATTCAGTGTGAGGCTGGGTGGAGTCTGTGTGGACTTACTGTAATCCAGGTGTGACAGAGTGTGTGTGTGTGTCAGTGCGATGTGTTGTAGTTTTAGGAGTCAGTATGCAGTGGTGATGGGTGAAGCTTTATGAAACCCTGAAACAATCAAAGCAATTGTATCAAGGTTTAAAGCAATCTGAGAGCATCTCCGGTGACACCTGCTGGCCATTTTTGCAATCTTCACATCTGATGGACATATTCTGTGAAACAATGACGCACACAAGCATTGAACAGTTCTAATTAAGGCAGCGTGTTATACCAGACTATCAACATGCTAACCCATTTTGGAAACAATCCAATACAAATAAGGAAATAAAACATCAAGATAGTTTGAGATTTGAAGCTATGACTGTAGTGAGAGGTGTGCCTCAGCAAATGCTATTGTCTTGCTCTGTTAAAGGCTGTTTCACTCACTTACTAATTCAGTGTAATTAACAGCAAACCAATTTATGAAATAAAATCTACTGATGGCTGTCTTTATACTATGATAACCACACAGGTTTTCAGCTGTTTTTGGCTTCCTCAGACCTAGGAAAGAAAAAAATGCAGTCATCGCACATCACCTGCCAAGAAGCAGCAGGTAAGCCACCTGTCAGAACAGTGCTGAAATGCAGTTAGTCAGGTTCAGGTGACTTCAGGAGCTCAACACAGTAACAAAACATCATCCCAGCCTTAGTGTACAGCTGAAAGGCGAGCTCTGTTACACAGAGACTTTCTCAGAGGATTAGATCTAATCTGTTTTAAGCTCAGGTTCTCTTATTGACTGAAAATACCAATGGACTCACACATTTTGAACAAACTGTTGGATCATCAGAATTTAACCCAGAAATGTCTGCTGGAACTGCTTCACTCTGCTGGACTTTCCTGTTTGTCAGTATCATCGTGTTGGTCTCTGCAGGTGAGATTTAGCTTTTAGAAACCAAATATTATGCACGTCAGTTATAAAAAAAAGACTGTGAAATAAAGTACAATCAGTTTTCTGTTGATTCTGTTTGAGCCAAAGAGGTGTGATGTGTGTTTGTCACTGTTAAAATGAAACCCCAAATGACTCAAAGGAAATAACATACTTGAAGTCAACAATTCTGCTCATGATTGTACTTTGACCTCTAACCTCTCTGCTCTGGTATTTCCTCTTTCAGTCCATAAAATCATCACAGCTGATCTCGGAGAGGACATCACTCTGACGTGTGGAGCTCCAAACAACAACAAAATCATAGCTGTAAACTGGAGCAGACCTGACCTGCAGACAAAACATGTGCTTTTGTACAGATATGGCCACTTTGCTGCAGCCAGTCAGCATCCATCCTTTAAGAACCGGGTGGAGCTGCAGGACAGACAGATGAAAAATGGAGACGTGTCTGTGATCCTGAAGGACGTGACGGCTGCTGATACTGGAACATATGAGTGTCGTGTCTTCATGGAGGGAGCACGCTCATGGGAGCTCAGCAGCAGCATCTACCTGAGAGTTGATCCTCCATGTGAGTGAGCAGAGCTGAGTGTGTCAGAGGTGAAGCTGCTTCCTGGTCGCTGATGTTTTTTGTGTGTTGTGGATGACCTGCTGGATGTTGGAGGCAGACAGATGTTTAGCAGCTGTTGGCTTTTTTGGCTGAGGGACAAAACGTACTTCCTGAATCACCCTGAGCCCCTGCGTGTTCGTTAATCGGGAAAAATTCACTACTCAGACGCTGGCCAGCTACCAGCCTCATCTGGGTCCTGTAGGCTCAAAACATCAGACCAACACACATTCTTCTCCACCAACTCATCCAGCAGGATTTCCTGCCTCTCTGCTCTGCAGTCTCATTTCTGTCTCCTGTGCAGTCTTATTTCAACTCCTTCACCTTGTTGTGAAGATTAATGTCGTGATATGTTACTTGATACTACAGTTATAGTTATATAGTTGTATCTATGGTCTGTCTACTGTGCAGCTTATTTACACTCCTTCCTTCACACTGTTTGGGTAAGGTTAGAGCAGAAACAAAGACATGTCTGAATCAGTCTCTTGGTCTCTGCTCTCTGACTCATCTAGAAACATCTGAGGGCAAACTCAGGGGGGGGGGCTAAGGTTGGTGGTTGTGAGTCTGTCAAACTGAATCCTGCCAGACCTTGTGGAAACACACTTAGTGCGCACACAAAACCTCCATCAGTTTCAGAGTGTGTAATGGCTGATGGAGGAGAGAGGTCACATTTTTGTTGCTGTGCAGAAACCCTTCAACAGACCCACTTAGAGCTGCTCTCAGTGCTGCTGTTGTGTTACTGCACACATGTGTGATGGTCCTACAGCCCAGCGTAGCAGAGATCACGTGTTTGAGTCTCATCAGTTTTGGTTAAAGCTGAGTGTAGGAGGAAACATTTAGCACGTGTGCTAATGTTTGTGTCACTGCAGTCATAAACGTGAAACCAAAATGACTCAAAACTCTAATGTCAAAGGAAATAACACATTTAAAGTCAATAATTCTGCTCATAACCTTGACCTTTAACCTCTCTGCTCTGTGATGTTTCCTCTTTCAGACCAGAAAACCATCACAGCTGTACCTGGACAGAACGTCACTCTGACATGTCGAGCTCCAAACAGCATCCTGGCTGTAGAGTGGATCAAAACTGATCTGATTGTGATGACAGACATTTTTCTTTATTACTGGGAAGGGCACTTTGTTCCAAAGAGACAGCATCCATCCTTTAAGAACCGGGTGGAGCTGCAGGACAGACAGATGAAGGGTGGAGACGTGTCTCTGATCCTGAAGGACGTGACGATTGCTGATAATGGACAATACAAGTGTGGTGTCTTCATCACAGAAACACGGTCGTGGAAGATCAGCGTCGTCGTCCTACAAGTTCCTCCAGGTGAGTGATCAGAGCTGAGTGTGTCTGTGATCAGAGGTGAAGCTGCTTCCTGGTTGCTGATGTTTCTTTATTGTGTGGATGACCTGCTGGATATCCTCCTGAGACCCTGCGTCCACATATGGGGACATTACATCTCGGCTTTGCTGCACCTTATACTTTAATCTGCTCAATAGTGTTTCATACTTTGTTAAGTTGTGTTGTTTTTGTTGTGTTATGCTATAAAAGAATCCCATTGTCCACATCTGAGGACATTTTTTGCCATAAAAGTATGTAACAACCATGTAACAAAATACAACTTCCTGCTCAAAGAGGAAGCTTAATTTTTATACATATCAGGTCCATCTAATCACAAATATCTCTCGGGTCTCCAGAGGAGGCAGACAGATGTTTAGCAGCTGTTGGCTTCTTGGCTGTTACTGCTAAATAACTTTTACCAACATCAGCAGGACCAAAGTCCTGTACAATAACATCAAACATGAAAGATGAACATAGGCCAGAGGATGAAAAGATACAAAAACAGAAAAGAGCTTTAAAAGTTAAAAATAATCAGTAATCACTCAAAATCTCACACTGGGTCAAAGACCAGGGAGTGAAAGTGTGTTTTAAATGTTAAAAAGAGCAAGTGAAGGAGCCTGTCTGACCTGCAAGCTGCAAAAGATCTATTACCTCTGATTCTGAATGAGTGAAACCCTGTGGTTTGAAGGCTGGGTCTGTGGTGACTCAGGACACTCTACAGAAGTTTTTTTTTTATTCATAAGCTCAACAAAGACATAATACATTGTAAATCAATCCCCCCCCCCTCCCAAGGGCTCATTTTTTCCTTTGTTTTGGGTTCGGTGGCGCTGTCACTTGGTGTTGGCTCTCACTGCGGTATTGTATCACTTCCTGTTCCTGTTTCAGAGCACGGTGGTGTTTTGGTGTCTGTTAGCTGGTTAATCTGTATAGCTTGATTTATATGGATGACATATATGGTATTATATTTAGGTCAAAAGTCAAGTGCGAGTCAAAACACAAATAATGTTATTTCCCGGGCGCAGGAATGCATTCACATTTGCTCCATGAATTTCTGCGTGGAGCCATGAAGAAGCCAGTAAGCAGGCGAGTCTGTCTGCTGTGTGCAGCAGTTTCAGATGCCCGCGGGTGACTCTCTGACTTTTGACCATCGGAGCCCAAAGGATTCACAAGGCCTCACATGATTGGTCACTTTTAAATTGATCACGCCCACAAGGCGAGGGTCTTAACTTTGATTGGCAGCAGTTGTTACAGGAAGATGAAGTTGGAACACCGCCACAAGGTAATGAGTGTCCACTGCTAGCAATATCACCTCAGCTAACAAAAGATTTATGGAGTAAGTAAATTTTATTTTATACTGGTTTTGAAGAAACAGTTGTTCAGTGTTACCTAACAACTGCTGTCAATCAAAGTTAAGGCCCTCGCCTTGCATCTTTTCTGTTTGCATTTTAATAGGACAGCTGTGAGTCTTTTTATAGAGGAAAAACAACATTTTACTTTTATTTATTCAGATTTGCTAAAATCATAAAGTTCATTTTATTTCTCATTAATGTACACTCAGCAC
Source organism: Pterophyllum scalare (assembly GCA_024447675.2). Taxonomy (NCBI): domain Eukaryota; kingdom Metazoa; phylum Chordata; class Actinopteri; order Cichliformes; family Cichlidae; genus Pterophyllum; species Pterophyllum scalare. The sequence continues at coordinate 7,292 of JAMQGT020015408.1, read as the reverse complement.
TCCATCTTCACAGAATAAAACAGAAATGTAGAAAGTTTTTTCAAATGTATTAAAAAGAAAAAGTGAAATATCACATGGTCATAAGTATTCAGACCCTTTGCTCAGTATTGAGTAGAAGCACCTTTTGAGCTCGTACAGCCATGAGTCTTCTTGGGAATGATGCAACAAGTTCTCCACACCTGGATTTGGGGATCCTCTGCCATTCTTCCTGCAGATCCTCCGGGGATGGAACTGAGGACAGTTTCTACATGGCTGTTGTGCCTTTGATGCTGCTTGATTGTCATTTTCCATTTTTACTGTGGGGAAACATACGGCTGTTGGCTTTATTAGGTTTGAGTGTCTCTGCATGTTGCGCCTTTGGTTCCTGTCAGACTAAATCTCTCGTCATGGTTTTGGTTTCTTTCGGATTTCCAAAGAGTGGGTGTAATATATACTTGACAACATCCTTGAACTTTGCTCTTTTCTTTGTTTGCTCTAGCAAGCATACTTTTTACAAGCTTCTTCCAGCTTGTACGGAAACCGGAGTACCCAGAGGAAACCCCCGCAGACACGGGGAGGACATGCAAACTCCACACAGTGATAGAGAAGCCTGGGCCAAGGTGGAATCAAACCCATGCCTTGTATATGCTAATCTAACTGTGAGGCAGCAGTGCTAACTACTGCGCCACCATGCTGCCCTAGTAAATAATTGTGATCATAATTTTAATTTGATCCCTTTAACCTCTCTACTCAGTTTCCTCATTCAGACTGGAAAATCATCACTGCTGAGTCTGGACAGAATGCCACTCTGCCATGTCGAGCTCCAAACAACATCAAAATCATAGGTGTAGACTGGAATGGAGTTAACCTGGGGCGTTTATACCACACTGAGCTTGTTGGACCAGATTATACAATTTATCCACACCGATTTGTTCATGTAAATGGAGACCTTTCTTCACACACTCATTGGAGTGTGAATGTGTGTGAATGATAGAATGCACTTTTAAAAATTGCTTGTGTGAATGGGCAAAAAAAAACAAGTTGTATAAAGTGCTTTGAGTACTCAGGCAAAGTAGAAAAGCTGTATGTGAAAACCTTCATTTTTAGTAAAGTTAATTATGGAGTTCCACAGGGTTCTGTGCTAGGTCCAATTTTATTTACATTGTACATGCTTCCCTTAGACAGTATTATTAGAAAGCACTGCATGAATTTTCATTGTTATGCAGATGATACTCAGCTTTATCTATCCATGAAGCCAGATGACACACATCAGTTAGTTAAACTGCAGGAATGTCTTAAAGACATAAAGGCCTGGATGACCTCTAATTTCCTGCTTCTAAATTCAGATCAAACTGAAGTTCTTGTACTCGGCCCCACAAATCTTAGAAACATGGTGTCAAACCAGATCCTTACTCTGGATGGCATTACTTTGGCCTCCAGTAACACTGTGAGTCATTTTTGACCAGGATATGTCCTTCAATGCACATATTAAACAAATATGTAGGACCGCTTTTTTGCATTTGTGCAATATTTATAAAATTAGAAACATCCTTTCTCAGACTGACGCTGAAAAGTTAATCCATGCATTTATTACTTCTAGGCTGGACTACTGTAATTCATTATTATCAGGCTGTCCTAAAAACTCCCTGAAAAGCCTTCAGCTGATCCAAAATGCTGCAGCTAGAGTACTGACAGGGACTAGAAAGAGAGAGCAGATTTCTCCCATATTGGCTTCTCTTCATTGGCTCCCTGTTAAATCTAGAGTAGAATTTAAAATCCTTCTCCTAACATACAAGGTCTTGAATAATCAGGCCCCATCTTATCTCAAAGACCTCATAGTACCGTATCACCCCAATAGAGCACTTCGTTCTCAGACTGCTGGCTTACTTGTGGTTCCTAGGATACTTCAGAGTAGAATGGGAGGCAGAGCCTTCAGCTTTCAGAGCTGGATCAGGTTACTGTGAAACCTCCCTTAGTTATTCTGCAATAGGCCTAGTCTGCTGAGTGGTTTGCATGATTCACTGAGTGTTTCTTTTCATTCACCTCTTTTTACTCTGTTTATACCCCACTCTGTATTTAATCATTAGTTATTATTAATCATAGGAGGTTGTTTTGACTGTTATTTTTTTTTCTGTATTATTGGGGGTCTTGAGACAACAGGTTTTTTTTCTCAAGGCACTTTATATAATGGGAACTCAATATAATTAAAATTTAATTACCTGCATCACTCTTTTCAGAAACGGGTGGAGCTGCAGGACAGACAGATGAAGGATGGAGACGCATCTTTGACTCTGAAGAATGTGACAACTGCTGACACTGGAATATTCATGTGTCATGTTGTCATGAATGAACCACACTCATGGGGGCTGATAATCATCTTGCTGCTGGTTGATCCTCCAGGTGAGTGAGCAGAGTTGAGTGTGTTGTCATTACATCACGTGCATTAGTGTGACACTTTTCATCTTTTAATGTGTCAAATAAGAATTTTCCTCTTGCCTGCGTACAGGAAAAAAATCTCTTACATCTGCTAGACTGTACCTTCACCTGTTTTTGTGTTTTGTCCTGGGTAATTAAATCACTTTTTTTCCCTCTTTGCAAAGGCTCTTAAGACCTTTAATAAGAGTATTTTAAATCAAAGTATATTCATCATATTTACTTAATAGCATGGATCATTTAAAATATGCAGTTGTGAGATTATTAACAGCTGATATCAAGTTCATACATTTGCTGTATCCTTTGTTATGATTGTGTTGTAAAAGCGTGGAGTGTTTTTATTTTACATGTTAGTGTTTTTACGTGCAAACAACATATCTTGAAAAAGTACTCAACAAGATACTGTACACAGTTACATGCATCTGCCAAAGTACCAGTAACACTTTGTGAGACTTGCTTTGGAAGCAATACATCCGAGCAAAACATACAGCAACCCCCCCCCCCGTTCTTAACAATAAGTTGCAGAACTTTGTGCGTGTGTGTAATAATTCTGTTAGAGAAGTTACAGAAGCCTGACTCGAAGAGTTCCTGCTTTATGCCTGGCTTGGCTTTCTTACAGATGAAGTCCTTCATGGAGTACCAGACAAGCTCAATGGGATTCAAATCCAGTGATTCTGGTGGAGTTCTTAACCAGTTGATTCCCTCTGATGCCATGTATGCTGAAGGAGCAGTGTGCTTTGGGCCAACTTACAACTTGTTTCCATGCCGGCGCGCACAATGACGCACAATCGCACACATATACACACACACACACACACACACATATATATATAAGTGGCGCCACAGCAGCGTACGGTGATATTTCCTGTGTAATGGTGCACGTCTAACTCACCATGACATACATATTTACATCTAAATGGCGTGTAATGTGAGGACGAGCTGAGAATAAAACCTTACGTTTACTCTGAATCGCCTTCAGAGTAACAGCTGTTCGTTCGTGGATTTTGCAGCGATAAAAGCGGTCGAATCAGCGACAAAGTCCTCTAATAAATAATAATCCACTCTCGTGAGTCACTTTGTCACTTGGTTGAAGAAATATAGCTTGTTTTGAGATATTTATACAATCCGTTAGTGAGCACAGGCTCTTACATCCGGCTCAGCTTTGGGCACATAATGTGCGTGTAATGCATTCATGTGAAAACACACCCCATAGTGCCATATACCCACGTGTCAGAAATTTTATTGTCTATGCATCTGTGGTTTTAGATTTTGGGTCAGAGTTGACCAATCAGAAAAACATTTGGGGCATGTCCAGAGAAGTCACATGACACTGTCTGCATATTATTGGCTCTGGAAAATCCATTTCATAACATGATTGGCTAAATGAGGTGTCAATCCAATTCGGAGGGTCTAGTCTTTCGTATAAAAGCATCGTAGGGGCGGACTGCAGCATAACTGTGATGCTATGAGGCTTCAAACTCGGAAACACTTCAAATGGCCCGTGGGTGGGCCGCTGCCAGTTAACAGGTTAACCTCTCTGCCTTTGTGTTTTTCCTCTTTCAGAGCACAAAACCATCACAGCTGAGTCTGGACAGAACGCCACTCTGCCGTGTCGAGCTCCAAACAACAAGCTGAGCAAAGGTGTACAGTGGGGCAGGGCTCACTTGCAGCCAGAATATATCGTTGTGTACCGGGACGAACAGTATTATGCAGATGAGCAGCATCCATCTTTTAAGAACAGGGTGGATCTGAAGGACAGACAGATGAAGGGTGGAGATGCATCTTTGATTCTGAAGAATGTGACTACTGCTGATGAGGGAACATATGAGTGTATTCTTATGAATGAAACACACACTTTGAGGCTCATCAGCATCAGCCTCATCTACCTGAGAGTTGTTCCTCCAGGTGAGTGATCAGAGCTGAGTGTGTCAGTGATCAGAGGTGAAGCTGCTTCCTGGTTGCTGATGTTTCTTTGTGTGTTGTGTGGATGACCTGCTGGATGTTGGAGGCAGACAGATGTTCAGCAGGTTTTGTCTTTTTGGCTGCTAGTCTAGAGTTCAGAGGTTACTGTTTGGGTAAGGTTAGAGCAGAAACAAAGACAAAGACAAACTCAATGTTTCTCTTCTTACTCTCAGCAGAGCTGGACACTTTTTCCTTCTCTCCTAACCCTTCCTTATCTACCCTGCTTTGCTGCTTCGCTGTGCTTGAGAGACTCTCTATACACATCTTCCGAACTGGAAATTAAAGTTATGGATCTGATCAGCTGGTCTCTCAATTGATCAAATTTTCTCTGCGAGGAGAATGGGAAAAGAAGAACCCTGGGGAATCCTGGGGAGATCACGTGCCTGACTGCACTGTCGATTGAGGACATGGAAAACGTATACATATTGGCCTTACTGATAACAAGATTTCTTCTGATTGGACTTGGGGGATACCTGATTTATTGTGAAATTAGGAAAGTCTGGGCAGCCGATCAGGTCTTGGTAAGGCTGCCTGGCCGGTACGAAGGTGCATGCAGAGCAGTGCACACTCAGACCGCAAGTTGGATGCGAGTTTTGAGGTTCACAGGGCAGCAGCATGCAAGCCGAGAGGGCCATGGTACATATAAACTTTATTCTGATGGTTTTCTCAAGATAACGAGTTATTTATCTTGTTATCACGAGAAAATGGTAATCGTTATCTCATGATAATGAGAGTTAATTTACCAATGGTTTCCTCAAGATCACAAGATGATAATCTTTTCTTCAATGCTTATGATCAGCACCCCCCCATGTCCCCTTCCCGGTGAAGGAGAGCCACTCGTGACTGGGCTGGGTGGCTGACAGATGCCGGTGTTGTACCAAAAAGTGATTGTCTGCCATAAAGTTATCCCAATGTTTCTGTGTAATGGCTTTACTTATATTGATAAATATAAGTTGTTCTGCTGGAGGTTTCTTCCTGTTGAAAGGGAGTTTTTCCTTCCCACCGTCACCAAGTGCTTGCTCATAGGGGGTCGTTTTGACTGTTGGCTTTTCTCTGTGTTATTGTAGGGTCTTTACCCACAATACAAAGCGCCTTGAGGCGACTGTTTGTTGTGATTTGGCACTATATAAATAAAATTGAATTGAATTGAATAAACAGAGTGCAGGGTTAGTGTGTAGAGAGTGTGCCCTCGTTCAGTGGTGGAGCTCCAGGGGAGAGGTGTGAGGGATTTAATCCAGGCCAGAGAGACTCTTCTCCGGGTTAGAGGCACTCTGGCACGGCTTAAATCCCTCACGGCTCTCACCTGGAGCTCCTCCGCTAAACGGGAAATCAACGGGGGTCGGCTGGCTGGCTGGCTGTGTTCGTGCCTATGGTAGACTAAGATGGCGGCGTGTGTGTATGTTTTGGTTTTCTTGTTTTTACTCGTGTTTACATTGACCACATCACTGGAAGCTCTGACACTATACAGCCGTCTGAACTGTGAAACACTGGGGTACAGTTTGAACTCCATATTCCACCGGAACTGGACATTATTCCACCAGAGTTGCTACGGTCTCCAGTGCCCATGATGACCATCCATCCCATGCCGACAAAGCGATGGAGGAGACACCGTAAACAAAAGAGGGGTAAGAGAGCCGGCATATGCGCTAGGCTACAAGCTAACCCCTACAGACCAGGCGCTCCCCAGTCTCTTCCTTACCAACGTCAGGTCTCTAACCAACAAGATCGACGAGATGCGGCTAAGGATTATCTCACGACGGATGGACAGCTGTGTGACCGTTATCACAGAGACGTGGTTGGACGGCAACTCCCTGATGCCTGAGTAATGCCTACTGCCACACACTTTGTTGGCACACTGTGCTCTCCTGATCTGGAATACCTGGCTGTGAAATGCAGACCCTTCAAGCTGGTGAGAGAACTCTTGTCCATAATAATCATGGGTGTCTACATATCACCGCGGGCTAATGCTAAGTCAGAAGGGTTGTACTGCCTAATCAGCAAGCAGATGAATGCCAACCTGGCGGCGGCCGTGATCGTGGCGGGGGACTTTAACCATGTTGAACTGAAGGCTGTGTTTCCCAAATTTCACAAGTTCATAAACTTTCCCACCAGAGATAATAACATTTTGGACCAGGTCTACTGTAACATCCCTGGTGCTTACAAGGCTGCAGCAGCCCCACACCTGGGCATATCTGACCACATCTCAGTGGATCTGATTCCTGTCTACAAGCCTCTGGCCTGCAGAACAAAGCCAACCACCAGGAGAGTGCAGGTTTGGACTGAGGAGGCCTCTTCTCCACTTCAGGACTGCTTTGAACACACAGACTGGAGTGTGTTCAGGGTAGGGGCAGACCTGGAGGAGTATACATCATCTGTACTGTCTTATATTTAGTTCTGCACTGATGGTGTTCTCCCTGTCAAGGCCATCAAAGAGTTTCCCAACCAGAAACCATGGCTGAACAGCACAGTACGGTCCCTGCTGAAAGCCCGGGATACTGCCTATAGGTCTGGAGATAGGCTGGCTAATAGCAGGGCCCAATCAGAACTGAAGAAAGGGATTAAGCATGCCAAGCTCCAATAAAAGCAGCACATTAAGGAACACTTCAATGGCAACAACCCCCAGAATATGTGGAGGGGCATCAGGACCTTGACAGATTATAAAAACAGCAGTCAACTGGACAGCCACAATCCCACCTTGCCTGACACCTTAAACAGCTTCTTTGAATGCTTTGACAAGGCAGGCAGTAGAGAGGCTATGCATCTCCCCCAACTGGAGGAGCAGCACCAGCCCCTTGTCCTGCAGCAGCAGCAGGTGAAGTCCACCCTGGGAAGGATCAACACCCACAAGGCTCCAGGACCGGACAAGGTGTCAGGCCGGACTCTAAGAACGTGCACTGACCAGCTATCAGGAGTGTTCC
>JAMQGT020015407.1:0-10554 GCA_024447675.2 Pterophyllum scalare | reverse complement strand
CTAAAGGTCACATTAATGACCTTTGAGTCGGTCGATTATTCTGGGAGATTTGGGACACTTTAGTTCACTGATGAACTTTAACATCAATGATTAAAATTCTTCTTCTGCCTCTCAGACCTTTGTCTCTCCTGTAAACTTCATGTTTTTCATATCTAATTTCTTTTACCCTCCTGTTATGTTGAAGGTCAGAGGTCAGATGAAAACAGTCATGGGTTGCTGGGCGGAATGAAGCTGCTCTGCTGCCACCTGCTGGATCTTTTTGCTCTTTACACACACACACACACACACCTTCATCCACACTCGGATCAGCACACAGTGTGGTAGTGTGGTAGAGACACACCCACTGATCCTGATTCTGCAACACTGCCTTCATGGAGGTGTGTGTTACAAAGGTGATGTGAGCGCACACTGTGGCTCAGAGTCACCGACAGACTCACTGTGACAGTCAGAGAAACATGAAATACAGTCAGGAACTCTTAATAACTCTAAACTTTAGCAGATAAATAATAATGTTTATGAGCCATTACTGCACGCAGAGTTCATGTTTACGTGAAATCATTATTTGTGACCTCATGTGTCACATGATCCACAAACAGAGTGCTGTGAATGAATCTGCTCACTAACACATCATCTCAGGGACCGCAGACCTGTTCAGGGTCAAAGGTTAATTAGCTCAGTTTGACATTTATTAATGTTGTTATAAAGCGTTCCCTACAACCAGGGATGGTGCTGACACAGGAGGCCGAGCTGGAGATGCTCTGATCTCACTGGGAGTGAGCAGGTGTATGCGATCACACACACACCTGCCCGAAATTAGCCCAACACATCCCAGTGACAGCGTCACAGCAATTATGGAACAATGTTAGAGGCTGAGCGTGTGTTGCTGCCTTGAAGCAGCCATGTTAATCTTATTTGCATTGTCAGTTATTTATTTGGCACTAACAGTAAATATTTTCTGTTTCTATTTTCTTTTGCTGTCACGCCAAACATTACTGTGATGATTGTTTTACCACGGGGTCAGAGTTCAGGATGTGATGTCATCAACTATCACGAGGTTGGTGAGTGGTGCGACCCCTGGTGGATGATGTGTTTAGTTTGTCCTGCATCCGTGCTCGTGTCTTCTTAAGAGAGCAACACATGGACTCAGAGAGAAATTTCAAAAGATAAACAAACATAAAAATGAATATAAAGGTGTTACAAAACTTTATTCACCCACTGATGATCTTTACAGTGGTTTCACAGTAGATGTGAGGTCTTTAAACATCATACAATCTGAAATCTAACTCAGACCAGCTGTTATGTATCCACTGAAACAGGAGGAAGATATGAACCCTGCTGCTGTTTATGCTTCCTGTAGGTCACAAAACCAACAGCAAGAAGCAGAGCAGGAAGGATCAGACCCACGATCACACTCACAGGTGCTCCTCCTGGACCTGCAGGTAGAAAGAGGTGTGAGGTGTCAGCTGTCAGGTAGGTGATGAGTGAAGAACAGAACAGAATCCATTTCCTCTTCAAACTGCTGTCAGACATTATCTACTGCACTCTGATCACATCACTCAGACCAGCTGCTTTCTACAAAGTCTCACCAACAACATCTTTAGAAACAAACACCAACAACCAGGAAGCAGCTTCACCTCTGATCACAGACACACTGAACTCTGCTCACTCACCTGGAGGAGGAGGAGCAACATCTCAGGGTGATGTTGCTGAGGAGCTCCAAAGGTTCTCCGACTCTCTGGACGACACGACACTCGTATGTTCCAGTGTCGTTAATCTTCACGTTCTTCAGGATCAAAGACACGTCTCCACCCTTCATCTGTCTGTCCTGCAGCTCCACCCGGTTCTTAAAGGATGGATGCTGCTCCTCTGCATCAAACAGCTCATCCCGGTACACAAAGACATATTCTGACCCCAGATCAGCTCTCTTCCACTCTACAACTATGATGCTGCTACTTGGAGCTCGACATGTCAGAGTGACGTTCTGTCCAGGATCAGCTGTGATGGTTCTCTGCTCTGAAAGAGGAAACAACACAGAGCAGAGAGGTTAAAGGTCAAAGTACAGCGGTTCACCTCTTTTTCTTTTTTTAGCCTCTCATGTCTGGCAGTTTTCACAATCAGAACGATGATCTGAATGTGCTGATGTACCAAACATTTTACAGAAACTGCTCTATAAGTTTCCTATAGACCATTCATGCTTCTATTCTTATTGATTTATTCATTAGGTATTTATGCCACAGCTGACAGGCAATAAGGAAGAGGATAGGAAAGAGTGGAGGGAAAACAAGGAAAGAGTGGAGGGAAACAAGGAAAGAGTGGAGGGAAACAAAAAGATGAAAATAAAAAGAGGGGGGGAATAATTGAATAAAGGTTGATATACATACATACACATATTCACATATTTATACACACACACAATCTTGCTGTTTGCAGTAATGTGTGTGCGTCTCTGTCATTCACTCAATAATGAGGGTAAGAAAGTGCAACCATGCCCCCCCCCCCCATGATCCAGAGGTGGAGAAAGCAGCCTCTCAGTATCACACACTGAGTCTCTGCATGCTGCCTTATGGAGCCACACATACACTCAATCCAGGCCCGGGTTGCAGGGCAACAGCCTAAGCAGAGAAGCCCAGGCTTCCCCCTCCCCAGCCACCTCCAGCAGCTCATTCAGGGGGTCCCCAGGGTGTTCCCAAGCCAGCTGAGAGATATAATCTCTTCAGCGTGTCCTCAGGCTCCCCCGGGGCCTCCTCCCGGTGGGACAAGCCCGGAACACCAGGCAAACTGAATCAGGATGAAAATAATTCTTAAATAATAATAAAAATAATAATGCCTTACTCTTATATAGCGCTTTTTAAGACACCCAAAGACACTTTACAATTTCAAGCAACATTCATTCACACCTCAATCCTACTTGGTGGTGGTAAGCTACTAATGTAGCCACAGCTGCCCTGGGGCAGTCTGACAGAGGCGTGGCTGCTAATTCGCGCCTACGGCCCCTCCGACCACCACCAAACACATTGACACTTTAGAAACATTAAAGTGTAAACCAGGCTGATAATCTTCTTTTCTCTCAGAGATCAACAGTATTCAGGTTCTAACAGGTAAACCTCACCTGCAGAGACAAACACAAACATTAACGTGCAGCAGAGCGTCGCGGTCCCAGCAGCCATTTCCGGGTTCTTCTTTCTGCCGATCGATTCTCAGCTTGTTCTAAATGTCTGAGTCTGCTTCTGTTTGTAGGTACTAAGAACCTCAGTTTGAACCTGACTGCAGGAGATCAACTTTAAAGTTTGAATTAAGCCACTGACTGACAGGTCAGTGAGTCTGAGGGCTGCTCGTGCTAGCTCAATACTTCCGCATCAGTTCTTAAGGAAGTTACGTTGGATTGAGCAGAAATAATCGTGCCACTGCAAAATAATTAAAATATAAAGTCTGAGACTAACAGGTTCTGGAATGATGTCCACAGAACAACACCAGCATAAACATCCATCAACCATCAGCTTCACACTAAAGCAGCAGTGCAGTGAAGCTTTAAACCTGCTTCATTAACATGAACAACCTGCTCACAGACTGCAGTCAGATCAGCTAAAAGGCTCCAAGAGGTCGTTTTAAACACTTCCTGTTGCTGTGCCAGCTTCAGTTCAGAGGCACAGGTGTTCATGGGGAGCAGTTTGATCCTCTGGACCTTACCTGTGCAGCAGCAGTAGAGGTGAGGAGCGTTTCTGTGGCTTCTGTTCTGATGAAGAAAGGCTGCCCCTCGTCCAGAGTGCTGCTCCCAGGACTGTGAACGCTCTGAGAGCACCCAGCCATCAACCCTGCGCTCATGCAAAGTGGCTCTATGCCTGACTGACCCCAGCAGGGCCTTGAGTCAGCCCGAAACAGCGATGAGTTCACCTTCATCTCCTTTTAGTCTCGTTTCACTGGCGAAATCTCCTTTTTCAAACATTCAGCTCCATTTCCCACAGAGAGGGAACGGTGCTGCTGCTGCAGTGGCTTTAAAGAGTGTCCCGTCACTTCCTGTTTCTGTCCAAACAAACGTTTCTGCCTCACTCCTCCAGAGCTTGGTCGATTCAGCATCAACGTTTAAATGTTATCTTTAGGACTGAAACTCGCCCGTTGCCGTGCTTCAGCGGTGATGCAGAACCGTTTCCATGGTTACTGAGCTCAGATGCAGCAACCATGCAAACAAAGGTCGCCCTGTAACCATAAAATAACAGGCTGAGGCATTTTTAATAAACTGATTATTTTTGCCCAAATCATCAGTTTCAATGTTTCCTGAAAAAACCCCACCATCATCATCTTAGGAGGGTGATGGAGTGAGGATGAGGGTGACCTGTGACAGCAGGAGCACCATCTCTGTGAACCATCCTCCACCCTGCTGCTTCCTGTTCAGGATCAGCTTCGTCTCTCTCTGCTGCAGGGACCCTTCTCCGTCAGCTCCACTGTTCTGCTCACAGCTCAACAGCTGTGCCGATCATCTGTTCCTCCCTTCTGAGTGACTCGTGCCAGGAGTGTCTTCAGGTGAGCTTCTCCTCAGGTGAGCTTCTTAGCTCCTCCCGTGGCCCCGGTACACCCGGCGTATCTTTGTTATCCGGCCTCAGTGACAGCGGCCACATGAAGCTGGTTAATCCAGGGTTAGCCAGTTTAGTGTGACAGCGGCAGCATGTGACCGATCACCGACATCACACCTGGCCTGATTTCACAAAGGAAGAAAAACTGATAACAGAAAAATATGAAGAGCTTCCTGCAGAGCTGGATGGAAGAGAACGGATCAGCTGTGAGAGGAAACGTGTGCTGTTGTTTATATATTAATAAAGTTCAGCCTGTTTGAAGGAAGAAAAGCCGACTGTCAACCTCACAGATCGCTGCTGTCTGAGAGTAAACAGTAGATATAAATCAGAGGTCATGACCTACAGAACAGGCGTCCTTCATTGATTGATGCTTTCTGAACAATGAGATGGTTTTAAAATTCAGGAAATATCAATAAAGTCCTGCCTTCATATTTATTACTGAGGCAAACACAAAGACTTCAGAGCCTCCTGCTCTCCACTCAGAGGTCAGAGGGGTCTTCCTCTGCTGCTTTCCTCTGAGCTGATTGGTCAGTGGGCAGTGATGTCATACCTGTTTATAACCTGCTCCAGAGCGATCAGTATTTTTAATTTGTTCTTAGCAATCAGAGCATACAGAGAGGCATCATTCTCACTGGCAGGCATCAGTAAAAGGTCACATTTATTTTCCCGGGGTCAGAGGTCAGTTTCTGGTCACCTGAGAAGGATCAAAGAGGAGATGTTCTCACAGGGTTAGGAAACAAAGACTGGCGTTAATATTCAGACTAACTTTGCCTGCAGTCATTAATAAAGTAGAGCCGCTTAAACTGACTTCAAAAATAGGAAAAAGTGTAAAGTGAATGCAGCCAGAGGTCAGAGGTCAGCAGTAAACTCTGATCCCTGAGAGATGGAGGTGGAAGCCAGTCTGAGTCTCTGTAATCAGACACAAGATGGAGGAGGAGCTCAGCAGTTTCACTTTCGTTTTCAGACAAAATGGAGGACAAATGTGACCTTTGACCCAGTCCTGGAGTGAGAGGCCTGTGAGGGATCAGAGCGTCCTGCAGCTTTTGCTCACTTATGAATTTTGATGATTTTAATCTACAGAGTTCTTCCTGTGAACTTCAGACGGTTTCATATTTAATTGCTGTTTCCTCTCCTGGTTGAAGGTCAGAGGTCAGATGAAAATAGTCGTGTTGCTGGGCAGACTGACATATGCAGGTGCCGCACTGAGCAGGTGGGCACGTCCGCCATATTGGATGTGTCAGACCTGTAAAGTGACCCGAGTGAATGGACTGACCTTCATGAAGCACCTTTCCACCTGCTGGATCCTTTGCTCCTTACACTCACTGGTGGAAGTGGCCCAAGTTTATGTGTGTGTACCACTTTAAGAGCTCAGGAAGCTGTCTGAGTAAGCTGTTCTGTGATTGGTTCGTGCCATTTCCAGCTGCCAGTAGCAGTTGCTTTTGTAGAAGAGTAGATGCTGAAGTGTTGGTCCAGAAGCTGAGAGCGTGAATGAGGAAAAGTGTTTGTGTTTGAAACGGTCACATGGAGGAAACTTTATTTGTATCTATCACAGATATGGTCACTGCCTCTGTATTAGAAATGTTTGTAAGGCATAACTGTTGTGCAGACTGATATTACTTAGTAATTCAACAGGACTGCGTTAGTATCTGAGTGACTTAAATATGTGCATATGGAACTCAGCATACAGACAACATACATTCAGCTCCAGTCCTGCAGCTTTTAGCTCTCTGCTTCAGCTGAGTCACATACAGAGGTCATTAGCTCTGTATATAACCTGCCCCTCTTCTTCTTTTTATTAAGCCTGTCATGTTTGACAGCTTTTGCAGGCAGTATAATGATCTGAATGTTGTGCTGAACATATTTGCTCTCCATGATTTATTTTATTGATCTGTTGCCAGAGTTGCCAGGTTGAAAACAAAGGAAGGAAAAAGACAAGGGAGGAAAAAGGAGACAGAACAGAGCACGAGTAGAAAACCCCACCCCAGGAAGGGTGCATGAAACTGGGGTGTGAGATGACCCGACCACCCCCTCCTCCCACTCAGAGTGTTTGGGGTGATGTGAGTGTTTGTAATGAGAAGATTGTGTATGACTGTGTGAAAGCTACAGTGCTATTAAAATTGGGGGGACAGATGTAATATGAGCACTGAATAACAGCACCCATCCACTCTGCCCCCCCCCAAGGCCCTCAATGTCTAAAATGTAAATAAAACTGAGGAGCAGACAGCAGTGACAACCTTGTGTGTGTCTGTGTGTGTGTGTGTGTGTATATATATATATATATATATATATACACACACACACACACACACACACACACACGACACACACACACACAAAAACCTTTGAGTTTGAACTGCATGGTTTTCTGTCTCCAGATGTGCAGTGGATTCAAACAGCAGTGGAATGGCTGGCTCCTCCTGCACGTCCTCACCTGGTCACAGTGTGTCTGACAGTGATGGTGGAGGCCATGTGGCCGACGGCACTATTCAGTACTCTCTGTGGTAGCAGCTTCCAGCACTTATAAGGGCCACAACCCAAGCTCTCTGCCCCAGCACGGTGTGAGTCCACACAGCCACTGCTGGGCTGTGAAGAGAGCCACACACATCGGTGCAGGAGGGCAGCAGACGGCGTCTCCAGAGACAGCCCTGCTTCAGTCCCAACGTAAGGGATGAAGGCACCACCAATGGTGACGACTTGGACCAGTTGGAGATGGAGCAGCAGGAGGTGCTGGACTTCTGTCCCCTGGAAGAAGAAGACGGTGAACAGACAGCACCCACAGACTGTCCTTCTGATCAGTGATGCCAGCACCGCTCTGCAGCTACATGCCTCTGCAGGCCACAGTAAGAGCTCAGGTGGGTCCTCACCTCCATGTGTGCTCCTGTTCAGGGTTTTAGTGAATGTAATCTTTGTTTTTATTGCATTAATGAAAGAGAACATGAATCTTTTGATGGTAAAACGGTTGCTTTCAGCTTTCCTGACCTCCATGCTAGATGCTGTTTGAAGATGCATCTTTTCACTCTATCAGAGCAAGCGTTACATCCTAACTTATCTCACTACGTCCACACTGAATGCACTGTGGTCATAAGCAGCTCTTATCAGTCACTGATGATTTCATGCTGTCTTCTTCAAATCACACCATATTGAAGCTTAACAATAAAGTAGAGGGGACAGGTCCAAACAGAGACCCAGGCCTCTTTTCCACTGACGGGGTTCTGGTACCGGTGCCAGTATTTGAACCATTCAGCGTTTTTTCCACCGTGAACGCACTCGGTGCCCGGACAAAATACGGGTTCAACTCCGGCCTCGCAAGCTAGCTGGTCTCGAACCGGGAACACTTGAGGAAAGCGGCAGAAGGGCGTGACTCTGCCGTCCCAACATGAAGTTTTCTACCATATTTCATGTTGTGTTACAGGAGAAAAGCGATGTGGTTCTCACAGCTGTGAATCAGGCTCTGAGGCTGAACTTGCTGCTTTGTATCAGTTCATATCACACATAAAAGACACAAACTTGTCGTCTTGCTCTTGAGCTTTGGAGAAGCTTTCTCCCTTTGACCCACTGAGGCAGACGTCATGTCAGAAACATCAGGAGGACTGAAGCTCATCGCAGGTTCAAGCAGGACTCATGATCTTCAGCAGCAGCTCCCTCAGAAGGAGACCTTCTTCAGGGCTCCAGCGTAGGCCCCAGCAGATGGATAGAGCAGCACTTTATGGACAGCGTGACCTTTGCTCTGTGTGATGTCAGACATGCTGCTCATCATCCTCAGATAAAGCTCAGAGGCTCTGGACCTTCACATGATGATGTTCTCCTCAGTCCTGTGGAAGTCTGAGGTTTCACATACATATGTGAGCCTCTCTGGTTCCTCTGGTAAGAAGAACTCTGAATGAGCTCGTGGTCAGTAACACTGTTAGCAGAACACAGTGTGCTGCATGTGAAAGAACTGCAGCTCGGCACACAGCTGATGACCTTTGACCTTCATCAGGGTTTACTGACTGCTGTCCTCTTCATGCAGCTGACTCCACTCGGTGTTAGAAACAGAAGCTGTGCAGGTCTGAGATCAGCAGCTCTTTGGAACACCAAGCTGAGCTCCTGTTTCTGCTGCTGAGTGTACAGAGCAGCATGAAGCACGTCCAGCATCCAGAGTGGACTCAGAGGATGAAGGTCCCTCTGAGCTCTGAACGTGAGAGCAGCTCCTGTGATCACAAAGACAACCACAAACAACTGCAGGAAGTCCTGCCTGCAGGTCAACAGGAAGGAGGGCTGCTGGTGCCACGCCCACTTTACGGCCTTCACCTGCCGATGGCAGAGAGCAGCGCTGCTGCTTATTTCCAGGCTCGGCCGGCTTCCCTCCATGACTGGATTCAGAGTCAGGACGTCTGAGCAGCAGCTGGTCACCCTGAACTCAATGAATACTCGGCTGCCTGTAAGTGGAAGCAGCTCCAAGACGAAGAAGCCGCATTCTCCGATTTCAGGAACGTTGGAAAGGGTTGGATCTGCCTGTTTCAGTCCAGAACACTCCAGCCTTGCATTGTCATGGCATGTTTTTTACTTGTCAAGGAAGACACCTGAAACACTTTGATCTAGGATTAAAACATTTCGTATATTTAAGAATCAGAGGAATAAGGTGCACATGGGCAGTTGGATCAGGCAGACACAGCCCCCACCTGTACTGCCTGTGGCACCCGTCCCAGAAGAGCGAGAGCCTCTAAGCTAGACTTGACTGTTTCTATCAGTTCATTTCATTTCCAGCCTTTTCCGCTGCAAACAAACACCCGATAAAGCCAACAGAAAAACTGATTCAGGAGGTCAAACCAAGGTGGAGCAGCAGCTTCCGCATGCTGGAGTGATGAGCAGAGCTCAGGGAGGCTTGGCAGACTTACAAACTGACCTCAGATCAGTACAGTGATGTCTGGGGTTCTGTCGAGGCCTCCTTTTATGAGGCCACTATGGATCTGTTCTAAGAGACACGATTGGTTTAAGAGGACGAAGGGGAACATTTTCTCCACCACTCACCTTGGGACCCCAATTTTAGAGAATCTGGATCCTGTTTACAAGCTGAAAGTATTGAAGCATCAGAAGAATGGCTGACATAGAAATAAGGGGTAAAGGGCATCGAGAAGGACGCCCAGATCGCCCGAGTGATTAACGCTGAAATAAAAGGTAAAGGATGCTGAGATATAGGACATCGAGGAATACCTGAAACATAAAACTGTACCTCAGCATTAGACTGTTGTAAAAATATATTTAAATTAAAACCATGAAGTGTGTGAGTGGCTGGATGAAAATGTCTTTATTCAGAAATAACTAATAAAAACAAGAGTGCATGAAGGATGGTTGTGTGAGAACTGGCTTCATAGCAGATAAAGACGATGATTGAAGACATTATTGCTGTATAGACTTAAAGTTGTCATTTGGACAGATGAGTACTGAGCATCGCTAATCTTTATCTCAAGCTGTCATGGTACACAGTGGCAGGAAACTGTGTTAGAGGCTGTGTTTTAGTAGAGCTCCAACTAGAAATGTGAAGGAGCAAAGCCCTTAAATATGTTAAGGTGAATGGTGAGTTAAATGGTGTGTCTCTGCCTCACTATCTGAGTACAGTAGTTTGGTATAAGGGTTGTCACTCGAGCGACATGTCGGCATCTTTAATTCACGTGTGTGAACAAATGGTCTGATACTGCAGTCAATCAAAGAGGATGGAGTCCTCAAAGTCACTGTGATGCAAAATTAATGATGTATAATGACCTAAAGACAGACATCAAGGCTATAGGATCAGAGCCCCATCTGACTCCATATGATCATCATCTTCATCAGAGCCTCATCTTCTTCATGAAGGAGAAACATGTGGATGGTGTGAGTGAGGAAGGAAAGAGCAGAAACACACATGAAGACAAAGGTGTGTGTTTGTGTCACTCTGCAGAGATCTCCTCCCAGCTGAGTGTGTTACAGTGTGTGTGTGAGCAGCAGGAACAGAGCTGACCTTCTCAGT